>UELV01175861.1:0-12710 GCA_900490015.1 Megastigmus stigmatizans | reverse complement strand
ATAAAAGTTGCTTTAATATTTCTGTTATATTTTTGTGTTGCTAAAGAATTTTTTAAAATTAATAGTATGCCTAATAAATTCCAAATTTAGTTAAAAAGATTGAAAATCTGATAGAACTCTGTCAACGTAAGGTTTTTCATAGATTTGGACTAATTTCGAGATTGCTTACGGCCTGATATTAATTTAAAAACATTCTTCAGCAGCATTGTACGTACACTTGAGGTCGCTTTTTGTCGAGAATTAAAGCAATATTTATTCTGATGTGCAAAACCCGATACACAGCAGCGCTCCCAATGCCGCGCCATAAAGACATATCATTCGGTAAAACAGGCGATTCCGACGTCCCCTGAAGGACATGCAGTTGATGTCAAAACGTTTGGGATAAAATAATAATCAAATAGAATGATTGATAAAATTAGTAGCTAAAAATTAGCTTTTTTGCTTGCTTGCAAAGCTATAAACCAAGCATTTAACAGTTTGAATTAAAAAAGTAGTTGCTTTGTGTACGTAAAATTGAATTTTACTATATTCTTTCGAAGATTTTTGAGAGAAAATCATCTAAATACTTAATTGCGATCTATTTCTAAATGTGAGCAGTAAACCGTGTAAATGAATTATTTCAATAATTTAATTTAAAAATAAGTTGCTACTTGTCCTCAACCATGAGAATTCTCATACCTTTTCGAATGATTTAAAAAATACTCTCTTTCAAACAGGACGTACAGATCACATCGTAATAAAAAAGTCACAATAATCAACTAGATTGTTCATGTCTGTGAAACTGAAAATTTCCATGCCTTTTGAAATGTTTATCAAAATACTTAATTCCAAAAACCTATTAATTGCACTTCGTAAAGTGAGCAAGAGAATCGTTAAATAAGATTATTGACAGTAATATAATTTTTAATATTTAGCTGTTGTACATGTACTGTCTACATGTACTGTCTGCGAGTCTCTGAATTTTCATATCTCTTTTAATGATTTCTCACAAATTATTACTCGATGCTTCATACATTATAAAAATTAAGCCAACCACAAGCTCTGGTCCTTGAGTCCGCAGCTCTCGCAAAGCGAGAGACAGAATAGTCAAAAAATTATGTTTACTACAATTTCATTAAAAAAATTATTAAAAATTATTCATATCTGAGTTTTCTAAAATAGTTCATGTTCAAAATGACACTGATTGAACTTCGAAATTTTACATAAGTCTATCTGCAAATTCAATTATCGAATGTTTTAGAAAATATTCTAATTTACTATTATGACTAATAGAAGCATAGAACATTATTATTTAGAACCGTTTATATTATTAGATGAGCTGCTTTTATTCGCCTGCGACTCTAGGAAAATCCACACCTCTGTTAATATTTACCAAAGAATTCTATTTTTCGAAATTTAAATATGATTCGAAATGATATTTTTACATGATTGTATAAACCCATGATGTTAATATTTTAACCTTGGGGACAGTATAATGAACAAAGATTATTTATTAATGATTGAGCACAAATTAGATTTATGCAGTTACCTACGATCCGGCTGTAAAGTTCTCTATTTAAAAAGCACATTGGCTAGCCTGTAATCGTGATGAAAATATCTATCAAATAAGTTTATTTATAAAAAGGCTGACACTTATCTGTAAGAGTAAAGATATTCATATTCTTGTAAATGTATAGCAATAAATTTTTGCACATGTGTTATAGAAAATATTTAATTTTAGAAAGTGTACTTACTGAATTCGAGATTATGAAGAAAAGGTAAATAAGATTATTTTAATTTTTTGACTTTTTTGTAACAATAATTTTTGTTCAATCTGAAGAGGAGGATAATTTGTGTAAGACCCTTTAGCGTCGCCATTATTGGTCGCCGCAAATATTGGTTCTCTGGCTACGCTGAATTCATTTTCTCCCTTAAGAAAAAGACACTGGGACGTTGACATTATTTACTAATTCAAATTTTAAATTTTCCATCTTACAGGAACCTTAAACTGACTTGTAATTTTGCCAATCAATTAGTGACTAAGGTACATAATAACTACCCGAGAACATTTTTATATCAAACCCATGCCCATCCATTCAGGTTTTGTCCCACGAAACATGAGAGATTTGGTAATGATGACAAGTCTTTTGTTATCTGAAGAGTTCTTATTACTGACTCATCGGTTCCATACTTTTATTTCGTCAAATGGAGGACATTTAAGAAATTTGAGTAAAGCAAACAAGTCAGGTTCTTGGTTTTGAATAGGAGTTCCCGTTAGAGCCCATCTACTATATACTTTTGGTTGTGAATTCACATACCGCAATACTTCCTTTACTTTTATAGTTGCGAATATAATGCGCGTCATCCAGGATCAAACGCTCCCAATTAATCTTTGAATTACCATAAAATATATAAATATATATAACTTATCTGGCATCTCTATTGAATAATATGCAAATTTTTCCAGCTTTACCATTGTTTAAAATTTTATAAAATATCTTTAATCTTACAAAATAACGATGTACATACGTAGCGGCTTTGGTAGACTTCTGCTTTTAATTAAATAGTATATTAAATTAAAAATACAAGAATAATAATGAGTAGTACACAAGCCTAATATGCGAACTGTATCTAACTAATTAATGGAAAGTTTATTAATTTATCAATTGCAAATGTTTTATTTTACAGTAATTTGGTAGAATAAATATAAAATTGTGTTGGGGGAGAAAAAAATCATACTTTCCAAGATTTTACCTTATTAAAGATATTTCTTTTTTAGAGATTTCACTACTTTCTTAAAGACTGAAAATAGTGCAAAGTCAAATCCGTAACTTATAATTCTTACCTATAACATACATTAATAAATCAAAACTAATTTATGAATAAAGATTCTACTTGAAAGATAGTTTATATTGTATCAAATATGTATTTACACACGTACACCCTAAAAAATGAAATAATAATAGTATGCTTGATAGTTTTATTTAGTGTAATGATAATTTTGTAAGTTTATGCTTATGTTTTTTGTAAAAAAAAGGGGAACTTTTCCATGCCAACATTTTACATTTAAAGAGGTTTTATTTTAATAAAATGATGAATTTATTATTCCTTCGATATTCACAATGGTAAAATTAATTTATTGATCATCACGGAATATACTGCAAAACTTTCGTTATTATTACTATTTTGCGACGTTTCGAAGGCTTGACAAGGTATACCCTCCTTTTCAGGCTGACTAAACAGTTAAAACAAAAAAACCATATAAAAATACAGAATTCACACTTCACGCAGCACAGCTACTATACAGACACTAAAACAAACCTTGAGACTTATAAAATATTGCATCATAGGAATACAATTACAAATTCTATTGTAGCAATCATTTGAGAAAAATCAAAACTTTTATGACTGAAAATAAAATAAACGGGAAAAATCTATTCAAAAACATATTCTTATAAAAAAATTTCAAAAGGTTAAAATCGCGCAAGAACCACTCAGTTTATCCTATACCTCCACTTTTTTCATTCATTATTTAATAATAAAAAGTTACACAATTAAATAAAAGCAATTAAAACGGTGCTTATGGGCAAGCGTCTCGGAGGGTCGTTATATATTGATAATATAATTACTACATTATAAAAGGGGGAGAGAGCCTTCCAAAATCGTGACGAAAAATGAATGGGAGAGGGAATAATAAATTGTTAAAATTTAATTTTGAAAAAATAAGAAGAAAGAAAACTCAGCCATCGGGAGAGGAAAGCAGAGTCCATATCGCGCTAAATGTTACTAGCGTACTATGCGAGGTGAAGAAGTAGCAGCGCAATACAGTAGGTGCAGCTATACGAGAGTTGTCTCTCGTGAGCCACAGTACTGCGCGCGTGCAACCTTCTCAGTGCGCATAGTCACCTGGTAGGCGGGTCGAAGAAGGTCGGTATTAGACCTCTCACGGCTCCACCCACCATCATTATAATGTAACCTACTAATCCTCAGGCTTCGTGGATACTTCCCATCTCGCGACGGTGAGAATATTTATAAAGATTTTAACATATAATGAATGGAAAACTATGGAAACTATGAAAAATTAAGAATATTTTTTAATTAACTTTAAAGTGGATTTATATACATTTTAAGAAAAATTTATGTCTTCAATTCTGTTTAATGTGTTATTATATTAAAAAATATTCATCATTTCGGAAAACTCTCTCTTACATTTGCTGCTTTCTCTATCGATGATTTCTACATTGTCAAAGTCTATTTGATGTTTAGTGTGATAGACTTGTTCAGCCAACGCTGATCTTTCAGAGATGTTTTTTACATCACGTTTATGCTCGTCTTTACGTTTTCTCAATTTTCGTTTACTCATGCCTATATAAATACATTCGCAGTCACTACAGTTAAGCTTATATACGATATTACTAGTGTCTAGTGGATCTAAAATGTCTTTGCCTAGTTTAAAAATACTATTGAGTTTGTTAACAGTCTCATTAATATTACTTATACCATATTTTCTCAAAATGAAATTAAAAGACGAGGTCAAATTTTTTATATAAGGCAAGACTATACTAGATTTAAAGCGTCTATTTATTATTTTATCAGATGTGTCAATATTTTTATTCATATTAAAAATTATTCTCTTTTTAATGTACTTGTTAATGAAATTAGTTGGATAATTATTGGCTAAAAGGTACTTTTTTACTATGTCAATATTTTCTCTATGAAAGCGTGCGTCAGAAAGTCCATAACATTTGTCAACCAAGTTATAAATAATCGCAATCTTTTGCGCTATGGGGTGATGTGAGAGAAAATTAATGTACCTCCCTGATGCCGTCGTTTTTCTATACCAATTCGTAATGATGGAACTACTATCATACCTTATGCACTCAATATCCAAAAATCTTAATTTGTTTAAATTTTCACGTTCAACTGTAAATTTAAGTGCCGAATGGAAAGAATTAAAAATATTTAAAGTAGAATCTATTTTGTCATTTTTTATTATTAGAAAACAATCGTCAACATATCTTTTGTATAAACAAATGTCATTTTTTATTGAATTTAAACAGTTAGTTTCGAGGGCTTCCAGAGTGATCTCTGTGAATCATGGGCTGGTGTAGAAACCCATCAGGGCCCCCCTAACTTGTTTATAAAATTTATTATTAAACTGCAGGTAGGTGGATATTAGTTACACATTAATGCCGTCCAAAAATTCTTGTTTAGATAAATTCAAATAACTATTTAAATATTTCCATTTTTTGGCTAACGCTTGTAAAATGAGATCCTCAGGAAGGTTTATAAACAAAGATATGACATCAAAAGAGACAAGCTCAAAATCGTCAGGAATTTGTTTTGTGAATTATTTTTTTTAACTCTAAGCTGTTTTGTAAAGAAGATTTAGGTCGCGGAATGAAGCTATTGAAAAACATAGCTAAACTTTTGTCTAAATTATAAGTTGGGAACTTGAATGCAGAAACAATAATACGAACAGGATAATTTGATTTGTGGATTTTTACAAGGGCGTACGCTCGGGCTAATGAAGTATTATCAAGCAGTTTTGTAACGTTTTTGAAATAATCAGTTAGCTCAAACATACGTTTTTTGCCCACTGTAGACGGGCACCAACTGAGCTTTACCACCAGTGCCGAAACCCAAGATCACCCAAGCGATGTTCAGGTAGGCAGTGGTGGAGGTGGCGGCGTCGGTAATGATGTCAGTGACGAGATGGTAAATAATTTTATGGTTCGACCGCTCAGCGGCCGATTTATTATTTTAATCGAACGTGAACATTATGTTCAGAGGTTCCGTGTGAATGCGCGTCGGTTAGCTTTGCGTATATTGCCATTAACACCCCGGTCGTTTAATCCAATTTTATGGATGGAGTTGGCCATATGTGACATTTACGGGTTTTCAATTTGTTTCGGGTTTTTAATTTCGTTGGGTTTTTAATTTCATTGGGTCGTCTAATGAGTTTATAGGTATTTCGGTAAATAGCGAAAATCTAACTCACGGGCCAGCGAGGTTGTCCTTAAGATCAATTGGGAATTTTTTATACGCCGATTTATGAGGGTTAATAAACAATTTGACGCAGAGCAATGAGGAATTCACGATCGACGACTCTTTTATTTTAGAGTCAACGTACGTTCATGTTCCGGTTCGTAGCGGAAATAGGCGAAAAATATTAGACGTGAATAGCTTAGAGCAAAAATCGGTAGTTAGCATAAGATCCTCGGATAATCTATGCTTACCGCGTGCACTCGTCGTAGGTGAGACTTAAATTTATTTAAAAAATAACGATAACATCGAGACTAAAAATCTTTGGAATACAATTCGCGACTGTAGACGCAGCTTACAAGCAACAGCGCGAGTTAGATTTAATTAGCGCAGCTCGTGTAAATATATCCGTAGAGGGTTGGGTTTAATTAAATTATCCAATTTCAACAATTTTATCGTAATTTAGGCATATGTACAGTAGTATTCGACAAACCCACCTTTGGAAACAGCGAACCTCTATTTTTCGATGGACGCACACAACCGAACTCTGTACCGTTTCTAGGCGTTATAAATATTTTGTACGATTCCGTTGAATGTCATTACGATATATTGCTGAATTTGTCGGGAGCAGCGAAAACCAAGTTTTTTTGTTCGTACTGCAAAAAACGGTATTTTTACGTTGACCGTCACGCGTGTCGCACTGTGTGTGCAAAGTTTTTTATGACACCAGCTTGTGAAAGTGAAAATACCGTAATTATAGAATGTCGCGATTGTTTCAGAAGTTTTTTCGGTAAAATTTGTTTTGCAAACCACAAAAATATTAAAATTTCCAAAAGAAAAAGAAGATTAATTTGCGAATTTGTAAGAATGTGACGAAACTGTCAGAAACGTGTTCATATTGATAGAGGAAAGCATGTATGCAGGTCTCACTATTACAAGATGTGTTGCGGACGACACTCTGTAAATGCGTTATGTTATATGAGACCGCCAAATGACGATAACGATACGAATAACGCGTTTTTTACGACTTGGAAACAAGGCAAGGTGAAAAGTAGAAGAGCAGCCTTACTACGTGGTTACATGTCCCGAATTTGTGCGTTACGCAGCAAGTATGCGATGATTGTTTGGAAAACGATGATATGACACAAATGTGTAATAAGTGTGGCATCCACGAACATATCTTCCGTAATAACCCTGTGAAGAACTTGTAAATTTGTATGTACGCGAAAAATCAATTTTCGACCAAACCATATGTATCGCGCACAATGCCGGCGGGTTCGACGGTCAATTTATATTCAGAGAATTAGTAGAGCCTCGTAAATAGGTTTTACCTTATGTAATGCTCAACTATCGGAACGTAATTTTATTATCACTTGGATGCACTAAATTTATCGATAGTTTAATCTATTTCCACATGAAGTTGAGCGAATTACCAAAAACATTCGACTTGCCCGCGAGCGTCAAAAAAGGCTGGTTTCCGCATCTATTCAATACAGTAAAAAATGAGAATTATGTTGGCCCTTCGCCTGAACCGCACTACTATGCGCCCAATACCATGACACCCGAGGAAAGAAAGCATTTTTTCGTTTGGTACAACGGCGTCAAGAGCGCGGGTGACTACTTTTTTGATTTAAAAACCGAAATTATAGAGTACTGTCGAATGGACGTGGAAATTTTACTTCGCGTATGCTTGGCATTCGAAAAAATTTTCACAAAACTCGGTAAAATTTGTTCGTTTAGTAGCACGACTACTATAGCAAGCGCGTGCTCTACACTGCATAGAAAAAACTTTTTATGTCCTGCAACCATAGGCATTTTACCCCCGAGTGGTTATCGATACGGCAATAGACATTCGCAGAAGTCACTCGAATGATTGTTTCAGTGCGAGCGAGACATTGGTCAAGAAATCATACACGCCGGTAGATCGCGCGAGTTTAGGCTACCTGAAGGTTTTTTAGTTGACGGATTTTTACCACCGATCCTCACTGCATCTCAAGTGGAGAAAGGGGTCGTATTCGAATACGAGGGTTGTTATACACACGGTTGCCCCAAATATTTCGACAAAAATCGCGACAAGCGTCTATCTTATGGTCGAACTTTCGAAGAAGTTTACGAGAATACACTCGCGAAATCACGCAAGATACGAGAGCACGGTTACGAGGTTCGATACTTATGGGAGTGTGAGTTCGACAATGCAAAGCGTAAAAATCGCGAGATAGCGCGTTACGTGCGCGATCATCCATTGATGAGTAAAATAACTCTGGACCTGCGGGCTGCGTTCTTTGGTGGACGGACCAAGAATATCGTTCCGTATTATAAAGTTCGCAATGATGAGTAGATCAAGTACCCGGACATATGCTCTTTGTATCCTTGCATTTGCAAGCGTGGTCTATATCCTGTAGGACATCCCGTTATTTACGTGGGCGATGAGTGTAGGACGCTTACAGGGGCAAAGACGCGTTTTTCTTGATGGATGCATCGGATAATGGTAGATTTAAAGTACATATAAAGGAAGCGACGCTCATCTTACGACGAGTTAAAATTAATCCAGCAGTCTTACTAACCCACACTAATGCACTAGCAAAAGCTACGGTAAAATATCCAATTGCTCGTGTATAGGTAAAATTTTTCACTCTGCATGCAGGAATTCTCGGTGACACCATCGATAATGCTATTCTCGGACAAATCTCGAAAAGAATAATTATAGGTTTCGTTGACAATAAAGCCATTAACGGCAATAGAGGTCTTAATCCATTCAACTTTCAACATTTCTCAATTAATCACCTGTCGCTTTACGTCGATGTTGTGCAGATACCCAATAGACCATTGCAACCGCGTTTTACAGGTAATTCCGAGCTCTTTGTAGACGCGTTTCATACTCTGTTCTCAGGTACAGGTATACGTTTTCTACGAGGGTATTGGTATCGACCGGTTTAACTATTCAAGAGGGTATTTTCTTACAGCGTTTGATCTAACACCCGATATATCTGCACACTGTGTTACGCATTGGAATCTCATACGCTCGGGGAGTGTGCGAATAGAGGTAGATTTTGAAAATTCTCTAATCGACAATAAATTGCATAGTCTATGGAGAACACGACAATGTGGAAATCGATTCGACCGGGCAGATCGTAACGGATTTTAACGCATAGGCACTGGGTAGGGATAAGGGTATAAGACGACGAGACGTAGTCGATGGAGCATCAGTATCATTCGCACATTCGACCAGTAGTCAGTAGCAGCATCAGTAGCACCAGCAGCAACCGTAGCGCCACCATCATGGATTACGCAATAGAGATTCAGAGCCTCAGAGACGAGAATAATCAATTTCTACCTAAAGAATTGGTGGTTGTATCCCTTCAAGGCCGTAGTATAGCGCATTGGATAATCAGCCCACCGTGCAATTTCGCTGAATTACCAGAAAACATAAAAGTTACCAACGACTACAGCTCAAGGCGTTTAATTTGAATTCACTCGTTCGATGGTGAAATCAGTTTAAGAAAATTGCGCTTTCATCTCTACAATATTGCGAGAAAGGCCAACAGAATTTTCGTACGAGGAATGGAAGAAGCACGATACATCTCATCTATAATGGAACGCAACGTCATGAACGTCGACGAGTATACACACACTTCTCTCAGCTTCCTCGAATTATAATTAAAATAGTCTATATGTTTTTACCACGGCTGTGAAGAAAAAAACAATAAAAAGGAGCGCTGCGCCCTTTATCGCTATCTATTAAGATCGTGGTTTTATTCACTTCTATCCGAATAAGATCAACAAAGTCTACCGAAAGATAACCGCAGTATATTTTACAATGCACTTGTAAAACTTATACACGAGAGAAGAAAGGCGCAAATAAGATTTGAATATTCTCTTTAAAGTAGAGTCGAAGTTGATCTCATCACCGATGATAGCGACTACGAGGGCAAGGTCGACGACGACGACGACGATGTCGACGAGTCAGATAGCACCACAACAGAGAACGAGACTCTGGATCGTCATCATGAATACTCGCGATTTAACGCGACTGATCGTATCCCGAATCTATTGCAGATACCAGCTGGTCTAGTATGTAGCACGGATGATCATACGAAACCAGGAACGCATTGAGTGGCCATCTACATTGGCCGACATAGATACGGAACCTATTTTGATAGGTGCGGAGTAGAACCGGTATCGAAACATCATCTCGATCGCCTCCGGAAAAATTGCAAGAGTTTCAACTGGAACTCGAGACAACTACAGAGTATCGATTCAATGTGTTGCGGCCAATATACCATCATGTTTCTACATTACATATGTTGGGGTACGACGTTGCGTCAATTTGAACGTCGATTCACAGACGATACGAGAAAAAACGATGCGATTGCCATAAATTTTTGTAAGAAAATATTTCGTAAAACTAAGAATAAAAAATGTAAACGAGCCAGCGGGTTCGATAAAGAGCGTTCTCTTGGATTGGGATATTACCATCAAACATGTATTTCTAGATTAAGATGTAATTTGTAATTGTATTTGAAGTAAAAATAAACATATCCTTCATTATTAAAACTATATATTTCGCTTTTTTTTCGCTCTAAATGAACGAAAGACGCGCACTGCAAAATATTCATAGTACCTCAAATCGATATTTGCAAAAATTTGTAGTAACAATAAACATATCCTTCATCATTATTAAAAAACTATATATTTTGACGCATACTTATTGATATTGCAAATTCGAGTATTCTCTAAATGAACAAAAGATGTGAACTGCAAAATATTCGCTTATTCGATAAGTTTTCTCGATTCGACGTTTCATTACTATCTGCACTGCTCATCTCGAATCGATATTTTTTTGCAAACTATTCGCGCATTTGTTGGATTATGCGGTTTTTGTTTCTCGTTTCGACGTTACATCTCGAGTCGATATATTTTTTTTGCAAAATATTCTCTGCTTTCCCCCTCCCTCCTATCAGTGCTAGTATACTATAAGAACTCTTCTGTTTAGTCTCAGTCATAATCAGTCGCGCGAACACTACAAATCTTAGCAGCCGTAATATCGTTTGAAAATACAGTGTTCTTTATAGTAAATTTTCAATCATGGCTAATAATCAGAAAGACGAAGTGAGAGCAGAATTACCCCACCTCTTATTGTGTACTATGAAATCTCTCAACAAAACAAATTCAAAAAGAATTTGCATTGGACTTGAATGCAAGGGTGGCTACTGCCGCGAAGTTGTTAAATTTCTCAACTCAACGACGTTCTACAAAAACGACAATCTTGATTCAGACAGTAGGAAAATGCGCAAGGATAACTTTGACGGAATAACAGACTACTATCAAAATCCGTACGCTTTCTATCAACATTTTGGACTAGTCGATAAAATAGATCTACCTAATTACGATTTAAATTTCACTACATCATACGGAACTAAAGCAAACTCCCTTACCGGGAGACCAAACGTCGAAGACTCGAACGAACAAAAAGAAGAATCGAACGAACCAGGTGTCAAAAAAATAAAAACGCAAACTTATCTTCTAAGCATCATCATGCACCACACTACATTTGAAGGACTTCGTAATTTAAGCATCTTAGTAGATACTCTGCTCGAGTCTCAAAGAAAAAGCAGGTTTGGTTAATTGTACCATCGATATCATTCTCGAATATCTAAAAGACAAACTCAACAAAGAAGAACCACAAGAGTTTTATCCGAAATACTAGCCTTTTCGTTACCTATGATTGCTAAAAATTTAAACGAATTGTATTGTAATATACAGGATGTTAAAGCGAAGTAGGTTAGGCTCGACGGCATTGGATAGAGCGGAAAATTCTAAGTGAAAAATCCTATTGCAACTTTTCGATCCGAGCAATATTCATGGAGTAATCATCGATTAAAAATTAGCCGAGCGGGCCAATCAGGAGAGAGCTATAGCAGGAAGCGAAGCGCCAGGCGGGTGGAGTGAGGTGGCCCGCCGAGTATCTCTGCTTTAGCTCCCTCCTGATTGGCCCGCTCTGTTAATTTTCAATCGATGATTACACAATGAATATTGATCGGATCGAAAAGTTGCAATAGGATTTTTTTCTTAGAATTTTCCTAGAAATACTTCCTTTTAACACCCGATATAAAATATAACATCAAAATAAAAAACATAATTATGTATCTGTACAAATCGCTCTTTTACTTTTACCTTTTGCACCTCTTAATATATAAACGTTCTTACTTAAAAAAAACAGCGGAAACTCTCTCTCTCTCTCTCTCTCTCTCTCTCGCTCGTACGGTACAAGTGCTTTACCTATTCACCTTCAGCATCGATGTTCCACCAGCAACACTGCCTACGAACGGGCCCTAGTCCTCCACTCCTACCACCACCATTTACACCTTTATTGATCCCACTCCATACACCACGCTCATACCTTACTTCCTCTCTCTCTCTCTCTTTCTCTCTCTCTCTCTCTCTCTAGCACCACCATGACTTATCCCCACTCCCCCATCTCCTGCAACTCCATGCGCTTACCACCACACCCTCCTCCACCCAACACCACCGTGCAATACCACGCGCTTACCCCCCACTCCCCCCTCCACTTCTGTGTCTCCATAACCTCCACTTCACTACTCATGATTATTAGTTCATTCTTGACATTTTAAAATATGAAAAATGCATCATTAATAACTATGCACTGGAATGCATAATATTTTGATGGCAAAAACTATATAACTATAAACGGACAAAATGGTCGGTCGGGAGCCGCACTACTCGGC
>UELV01175860.1:0-26555 GCA_900490015.1 Megastigmus stigmatizans | reverse complement strand
CTTTAAGATGGTATTTGTGGTTTTTTGAAAAAAAAATTTTGGTAATCCAGGCAAACGTGCAAACTATTGCGTTTTTTAAGAAAAAAATTTGGTAGGCCTGATTAAGACATAGCAATGTGGCATTGTCTCGCAGCTATTGGATATCATTTTTTCCTGAAAGTGCACATAATTCCCTACAAAAAAAAAATTATCTCAATACGATGAAAATTGACCGAGTTACAAGCATTTGAAAAATGTCAATTTTTCGATGAAAAATTTTGTTGCGATAATTTTGTTGCGCAGTGTATATCCAAATTGGAAAAAATTCAAATTATCATGAACAAAGTATCCATATTTACAGTCATTATTCAAACGTACCAGCAGAAAATACTGCAGTAATTTCTTCAATTTCTATTGTAATTCAAATTTTTTGAAGTCCATAAATCGTAAATTAATAGTCCCAAATGGATATTCTTGTCCGTTTGAGAACTCTAAACCAGGGGATTAAGATCTGTTAGTCCAAAATTTAAGAATTTTTCGTTCACTCTTTGGGTTAAAACTCAATCTCGTTATTCGATTTTCAATTCCGAAACTGAAATCTGTGGGTAATAAAGTGTTAAAAATGTTTGTCAGCAGTGCTTATGAATATATAAAAATATTATCTCGTAAAGAAAACAAACGGACATTTACAGGGCTTTGTAATAGTGAACACAACTTGAACGTCCACGTTATATTCAAACGTTGACTAGAAAACGTTCACCATAAAAAATTTACAATAGATTTCAAACAATCTAATAAAATATATTTTAATAGACTTCATATAATCAAAAAAAAAAAATAATTAACTAATAATTAGACGTATATGGTTCGTAAACTGCAATATCAAGCATCTGCACTGCGGGTTCAGATATTCCATATTCTATAACCTTCGTAGAAGAGTACATCTTGGTTTGTACTTTGCTCGGAAATTCTGAGTTAAATTTTCAAAATATGCAGCAGAATCCTTTTTAATGAGGTTAATTATAAATTAATTAAGTATTTTTTCATTTTTGCAAAAATAATGTCGGTTAGTACTCTACTTGGTTCTCGAGAAAAAAAAAATAATGCAATGCTGAAAATATTCATCTCTCGCTATCTATTATCCTCCATCTCAATTTTGTTGGCGATATTAAAAAATTGACAAAACAACACTCCGTATAGACGGTATTCTCCGTAACCTTAAAAACACTTTTGTCCGAGATCGTCGGAGACCGGAGTGAAGATGCCGCACTCCGCTCGCCGCTCGGTTACGTGACGACGACGAACCCATCTGGAACAGTCATTTTAGACCCGTAATTTCGGCAACGACGATGAATAATAAATATTTCTAATATTTATTACGAAAGGTTAAAAATATTATCGCTAACCAAAAATGACTATTTCGACTTATTTTTATCCCGTTTACAAGAATATGGCAGAAATATTGGCTAAAAAAATTTTTTTCGTAAAATAAATTTTTTATCTTTTGAACCAAAGATTTTACATTAATTCTGGCTATACCATTGAATTCTTATTACAACTTAACGTCGAATGAGACCTGCTGCACTTTTATTTTTCTATCTAGTTACTTATAAACTTAATTCAAATGTGGTGCGTGCTAAGTGTGTCACGCGGTATATGCCGATGACCTCCAGGTTTATCTGCAGACTCCTGCAGATGAAATTCTGGAGGGAAAAGCTCGCCTGTCTGATGCGGCACTTCGTCAATGATACTTTTGTTATATACTGAGACTTGTGAAATAATTTTTTTGATGAGGCGTTTATCGTGTACGTTTTTTGCTTTATCTAAAACAACAGCTTTTGAGCCGTAGGTTTTTGTATAAGTTAATGTAATCGCATTGAAAATAACTTTGTTGGTGGTGGCTGTAATACTGCTTTCGTTATTAAAATAGGTAGAAATATCGTTAAATTGATTTTTGAATCCTTCCCATGCTTCTCTTGTAAAAGTTATACCAAAATACGTATGATTAACTATTTTGACAACACACGTAAAATTATCATCCGGCTGAGACGTAAGTCCAATAATAATATTTTTTGTACAAGATGTATTAAAAGAGTAAATACGTGTAGACGGTAAGTAATTCGCAGCTACTTGTAGTGAATTGTAAGATGCAATTTTAATACGTTTATGTGCAGTCAAATCTGGTATCACACTTCCACGATCCATTTTTATAAAGTTATAGGAATCACTGAGGCGATCTGGAAGAAATTAAAATAAAAGAATATTCGATGCTAGTAGTTTGATTCTTCCGCATTCATGTACTGAAACTAAATATTAGAAAAACACATGTTGCACTGTCTTAAATATCGACATGACTACCGTTAAGAAAGAAAGTGTGTAAGAGTGGATAAAGATGCGTTAAAAAAATACGTAAGAGGGAATATTTTGGGACGACTCATTCTTAGCGAAACTTTTACGTGTTATAATGACCTATGAGCTCATTAAGTGAAACTAGTGCCTTACTGTACGGTAAAATGATTACCTGAGGATATTACTTTCTATGACGATGCCTGCGTAAGTCATTAGCGCGTCGGTTCAATATATGACTACATAAGGAATACATCGATAGTTGTATATATACTAATGGGTTATTAGGGAGACCGTACACACTTTAAGTTATTTTATTCATATTCATATTTATGTAAATGGAATGGAAAGATTGTCTAGACAGTTTACGATCATTTAAGGAAATAGAAAAAACCCTAGACTTCATTCTATTGCACATATAAAGTACGAGCTTATTTTGAATGTGTTTATGAGTCGAAAACGAAATAAGAATTGTTTTCGCCTACACGACGTCCACTATATAAATGCAAGATGCATTCGGCCAAATCATTCGTTTGAAATCCGTAGCTCGGAGCGTTCAAAGTGTCCACAATTGTTTTTGTTAAAAGTGTCTTCTGTTCTCACTTCTGTTCTGTTAAAGAGTGATTCTGTGGGAAGTGCCTCCGAGTAAAAATTCTAACATTTCAAAAATGCCGATGTTTGACGCGAAAGTTTTTACAATTTATCGTGCGTTTTTGAATGCCATGAGTATGGAGAATCGGCGAAGTGGCGTGGATCAAACAGAGTTTAAGTTAAATCGCGACTTGGCTCTGCTGCATAAGGAAAATGCGCGTTTTAGACGTTATAGTGCACATAGTGGTAACAATAGAGCTAATATTAATTATAAGCGCATTTTGATAGTTAGAACGGAACAGGAGTTTAAAGTTTTTATAAATAGAGTACCATTCGCTATTATTTATTGACTATTTAAACAGGGCGTTTTACAAAACAGTTTAAGTGTACTAACTATAATTGTTGGTGAAATCGAAAGGAAACAGATCATAGCAAGCATAATAACGGAGGACTTAGAGCTGCATATGAAGCTGCACGTTATCCTGAAGGTTAGTAATAATTTTACATATAATATATTTAAAGAGTCGTAATACGATACTGTATTATTTAGTAAATTTCTATTATTTAGTTTTGAATGACGTCAAAGTTTAAAATATAGTTATATAAATTAATATTTTAGTGCAGATATATGAAAGAATTATGTATGTTTTTTTAATAGATTCTTAAACAAATCATTTAGTGTATAATTCTTTCAGAGTTTGTATAAGGATTTAATTCTAAACTAAATTATGTTTTAATATGTGTAATTTGTTAGAGTTTGATTAATGGCTCGCATGGAAAAATTAAACGCGCAGAGCGCGCATGAATTTGGCAAGTATTATAAAATCGTTAATATTATAGACTGTTTCCAATTTTTAAAAATTTCTATTGTTATTATCAAATTGTTTCTGTATTGTCAAGGTAATAAACTATTTTCTGTTTTAAAAAAAAATCCATTAGAGAATATTTTTCACTTTCACGCATTAGCCATGTATATGTATAACATGTAATTAGAACATTATTAATATAAGACTTTATTATTAATTTTGCTGGAGCCAATAGAAATCAAGAAGAGGATCATCTATATCAACAACAACAATAACAACATCAACAACAACAACAAAAACAAAAACAACAACAACAAAAACAAAAACAAAAACAATAACAACAATAACAACAATAACAACAACCACAACTACAACTACAACTACAGCAACTACAACAACTACAACGACTACAAGAACAAGTTGAGTATCAGCTGGAGCAGCTGCCCCGTCAATTACAAGGTGTGCAACTACGACTGCATGAAAATCGGCAATTACTCGGAGGGAGACTGGGTGAATTGTGCCGACTGTTACAAAATTAGCAACAGCAACAACAGCAGCAACAGCAACAACAACAGCAGCAGCAGCAGCCACAGCAGGGTGGTTCCAACGAGGCAGATAAACGCTTAAGTGAAAGTTTTATTAACATATGGGAGACTGAAGTGTATTGTGCGAAATTCACGACGAAGTCTCGAGAGATAGATTACGTTTTAGCGACGATATAGGGATAGTAGATTTACAAGTTGCAGTACGTCATTTATTTGAATATTTAGTTCCAGAATATAACGACGAAGATTTTATAGGTTTCAGTATTTCTACAGACACTTTACCGAAAGGGCCTTTGCACCAATTATTGCGAGATTATAAATAAGATGAACTTCGGCGGGTAATCAATTTAATTTCTCAAAGTGCTCGGGAGTTTAATATAGATGCGTCTTTTAGAGTGAAATTAACTTGTAGACGCCCCCAATGGGAAAAGGTAGAAGTAAGCCTTTAGTAGTAGATTTAGTTAAAACAAAATCGGTTGTTAGGATAATAAATAACTACAGGAAATGTTTACCGCGTGCCTTAGTAGTTGCTTTAACCCATTAAGCCCTTAATGGACGATTTTTTTATACTTTTTTCAACAGCATATTTGAATATGAAATTGCTCATGAAAAAAATCAGGATATATCATTTTCTACGTATAATTGACCGATCTTTCGATTTTAAAAATGTTACAATTGTTTATTTAACAAAAAATGTGAATTTTTAAAAGAAAAAAATTTGTCATTTCATATTTTCGTATCGAAACCATCGGCGGATTTCATAGACTTGTACATTTCTTGCGTCCATGGACCCTAACCTTTAAGATGTAGGGGTTGGCGTTTTAAAAATTCAAGATGGCGTACTGAAAATGGCGGCTAGAAGCCAAAATTTTTTTGCTTATTTTGATGTATTTGCAAAAACATACTTATGATCAATAAAAATTTACCAAAATTGGTAGAAAGAGGTTTTCTGGATCGCTGATCACGAATCTGATGTCAGATTTTCCAAATTCAAGATGGCAGATCCAATATGACGGCCAAAATTTTTCAAAATCATTTAAAATTCATGAAAATTGATATATGGTTTTTTTTTAGGTCGCTGATTACGAATCTAATATTAGATTTTCCAAATTCAACATTGCGGATCCAACATGGTAGCCAAAAATTTTGATAATCATTTTAAGTTAATAAAAATGTATATATGGGGGTATTTTGGTTTGATAATTTTGAATATTCTATTAAAATTTACAAATTCAAGATGATTCAACTTCAAGTCGTTGAATTTGGTCAAATTCTATTGGAATGTCATAAGTTCGATTTTTAGCCGTGATGTCACGTTGCCCAGCTCTTACCACGTGGAGGCAAATGAAAAAATTACGAGCCTTTTTCTTTTTTTCTCTTTTTTTTTCTTTTTTATTTGTTTATAATGTTTTAAAATTTTATTTATTTTATTTACATCCTCAAACTATAAAAACATCAAAAAGCTTTATGATACGTATTTACTTATGAAGATGTAAGAAACATGCGGAACAAGAGAATACATTGCAGTTTTTACATATTTTTTGTGCCCTTGTACCACATTGTGCGAAATTTTCGCAGTTCCACTTTGAAGTGACAGAAACACTTTCGTGTAATTTATTCACTTTCGCTTTTGCAAGATTGTGTTTGGCAATTTCCATAGCGATTTGTTTTGTGCCAATGTTTTTGTCACTTACTAGATTTTTAAGAACAGTAGCGTTTGCCATTGAAGATTGAATAAATCTCATAAACATAGGCCAAGTGCATTTATTCGCTCTTATACAGGACATCAAGTTACTGCAATGTAAGTCGTGTAAGTCAATGCCACCCATAAAGATATTGTAGATTTTGAATAAATAAGGGAAAAGTAGACTTACTTTTTTCATTTCATCAAAAGAAAATCGTTTCACTTCAAACAAAGGGTTAACTCCTGCTGCCGTTGAAAGCACAGATACGGGTTTTGAATCCATAACCGTAATGAAATTAAGTCTACTATTTTTTTCTTGCTTTACAGAATAAGTTCCTTTCGGTGCTTTTTTATGTACAGTGTTATTTACATCTTTCATTCTATTTATTCTTACCATTTAGAAATAATTGAAAAAAACAAAGAAATTACTTCAAACTATTTATTGAAATATAACGTTGAAAATTCAACAAAAAAGAATTTACCTCAAACTATTTATTGAGATATTACGACAGAAATCCCACAATTTTTTTTATCTATTATCAATTACATGAAATTTTTAATAAAAAGATTTAGCAGTTACGAAACACAATTTTAATGAAAGATAACTATTTGTATTTTACTGAACAACTCAAATAAACTGCATTATAGTAAATATTTGAACAACTATTGGTTTATTATTGGCATGAAAATCATTTCAAATTTATGTAATGAATCATTCTTTACATGATAATAATCTTATATTAGTACGTAACTTAGCTCAACTAAGTTGAGATTAAAACATTTCGCATTAGATTCAAGGACAACAACCCGGAATTTCCTGATGTATCAATTTTCGATCATTGCGAAAAATTAGACCACAGCATTTAGTAAATCAACATAAAGTTGTAAAATTTGATAACATTTTCGTGTTCGGCGACCTAAAAAAACCCTAAACATCAATTTTTATGAACATAAAATGATTTTCAAAATTTTTGGCTACCATATTGGATAGCCTTTTCTCTACCTATGATTGCTAAAAATTTAAACGAATTGTATTGTAATGTATAAAATATAACATTGTGACGTACACACTTTACGTGGTATTCACGAGTTCTTTGGACTCAAAATATGCGTCATGTATGCCCACTCAAAAACTTGTCTTTCATTACGACGATAACAACACGCATTGGTCGCTATGTCTAAACGTCAAACAAGTGTGTGTGAAACCCCGTGCGAAGCCAAATATAGTAATACGTATTGACTTCTATATTAGCTCTCAGCGCTTTGTTATTGTTTACCTGCGCTCGCGGCCCCACAACAAATGCACATTGACTTGCTGTGTTCCGGAGGCTCAGATAACAATATTTACTTTCTTCCTCTTCGCAAATAACATGCACATATTGGTATGCTATTTAAAGACGCCGAAAATACTGTTAGTAATTTTAGTACTATCCCGTACCAATCTGTACTCCCCGGGAGCGCGCAATGGCTTAACCGAGTACTCCAGATGACAGGGTTTCCTTACACGGTAGATCGGCCGCTGCGCAATGGGTCGACTTCTTCGATTTGTATATTAATTGAATATATTCTGGAATCGCCTCTACATCATCTTTGAGCTAATACTGCTTTTTCCTTATTATTCGGCTGCTTTTATAGCATAATGCCCGCGCATGTTGGGTGTCTCTTCTCGCTCTGTGGAAATTAGTCCTCTTTTCCTTGGAATTATGTTCTGCTTTCGTGGTATTTAATATCCTTTTCTTGGTATCTTATATTATATTTGCTTATTCTACTTTTATCTTACGATTTAATTTACATTTATATTTTCTATTAAATAGCGGACGTCACAGAATGAAAATAAAAAACATAATTATGTATCTGTAAAAGTCGTTCTTTTATTTTTACCTTTTGCACCTCTCAATATATAACATTGTAACTTAAAAAAACCTATCTTTTACTCGCACGATACAGGTGCTTTACCTATTCACACGCAGCATCGATGGGACACCAGCAACACTACGTACGGCCGGGCCCCAGTCCTCCACTCCATACACCATGCTTAACTTACACCTCCTCCCCCTCTCTCTCTCTCTTTCGCTCCCACCACTACGACTTACCCTCACTCCTACCACCTCCTAACACCACCGTGCAACTCTACGCGCTTATGGTCACTTCACCTTCTTGAGCGCTTGAGGTATCGAAATTCAAGCCAGTGGCCGATTCACAACAGGAAAAAAATAATTTAACTTGTATTATCTAAATTTGGCGACTGTTGAATGATTCTAATTGTTAAAACTTATTATTAATGCATCATAGAGTCTTTGTACAAAGTTTCAAAGACTGAACACTGCTAGATTTTCTTTACGAGCACTTGGGGTATCGAAATTCAAGCCAGTGGCCGATTCACAGCACGAAAAAAACTAATTTAACTTGTATTATTTAAATTTAGAGACCACTTATTGGCTGTAATGTATAAAACTTATGATTACTGCATCAAGAAATGTGTGTGGAGTGTTTCAAAGACTGAGTACTGCTAGATTGGTTTTTAGAGCGCTTGAGGTATCGAAATTTAAGTCAGTGGCCGATTCACAGAACGAAAAAATTTTATTTGACTTGTATTATTCAGGATTAGAGACGGATTATAGGCTGTAATTTTTAAAACTTATTCTTAATACATCAATGAATAGGTGTGCAGTGTTTCAAAAATTAATCCATTGTAGATTTTTTTACCAGCTCTTGAGTTATCAGAAAACCAGCCAGAGGCCAATTCAAAATATGATAAAATGCATTAATCTTGGATTATAGAGGTATTAAAAAATTAAATAAATCCAGACGAAATTATTGAATGTTCCGGAGAAAAATACTTATTAAATGCGATTTGTGAATTAATTAGTCAAAAAATAAATCCAAAATCAATAATAGAGAATATAATTGGAAGAAACGGTCCAGAAATAAACGCGAGTATAAAAGAAATAAGATTCACTCCTGAAATAACGGAAGATAGGACAAAATGTGTATCATTTGAAGGAACGCCGCGACGTGGCATAACGAACAAAATGCCCACCACTTCGGGAGGAATAAATTTACAAAACACAGCCGCGTTCAGCAGGCCCCTAAATTTGGGAACACATATATTGCCAAGACTATCGACATTTAACTCACGATCAGTAAATTCCACTCTTTGTTAAGTAAGGTCGCTTTCAATAAAAGATGCTCTATAATTAATTCCCAAGTACAATGGAGTAAATATACCGCTGAGTCAGTTTTTAGACGGATGTAGGGAAGCGTGCAACATAATTAACGAGCAACATGAGCCCGATTTACCTAGATTAATTAAATTACGATTATTTTGGGAAGCTGTAAAAAGCACGTCGAAAAGTACATTTACTTCAATAGAAGAGATAGGAAGATTTTTTGATAGCAGTTTTGAATCGTCAAAAACAATGCATGAATTGTACGGAAACTTATAATATCTAAAATTAAACAAAAAAGGGACGAAAGCGTAGTAGTTTTTTCAAATAGAGTAAAGACCATAGGGCAGGAAATTTCAGAAGCTGCGAAAAGAGAAGGAAGAAATCTAGGGAACCACTACAGACAATTACTGTACTAGAAGAGGATTTAGTAAAAATTTTTATAAGAGGTCTGAACTTGGTAATTAAAGCTTGTCTAGGTACAGTACAAACTTTAGACGATGCACCAGCAGAAGCAATGGAAATTGAAAGAGACTTTGTATGCTATGAACCAGAAGAATTAAATGACACTATAAAAATTATAACAGAAAATAAAAATCCGCGACAAATCGCTAAAGTCCATTTCATAAAAGATACACAGAGTGTGTCAAATATGTACAAAACTGGGCCATAGAGCACTCAAGTGATGGAGAATCGGGCAATATGCTAGCAACTTGAACGAGCAAGGCCCATGTAGAGGCGTATCGGCGGGGCCTATAGACGCGCAACGACCGACTCAATGGCCGCGCTACGGAGCGCCCGCGGTGAGAGAGCAGAATAATCAATACGTCCACAGACAAAATGCTGCGTTTCCTAGAAACGAAAAACAAAAATTCGAACCGGTAATATGCAAGAATTGCAAAAAGGAAGGGCATATACTAGAAGAATGTAGGAAAAGAAAATTTAATAACCAAATCTGAGATCTGTAAGCCGGAAATGGACAAAGACCTTGTCTACAGGGAGATCAGTTATGGAACACGCCCAAAAATCGAGCAGGCACAGCAATCATCATCGAAAGAAATGTTCATTTAAGTAAAAATATTAAATCGCCAATAATCCCGTTAAAAAATCCAATAAATAATAAACAAATGTTGTTACTCCTCAACTCAGGCGCAGGGCCAAATTTATTAAAAATAAATAGTTTAGGTAACAATTTAACAATGGATCAAAACGAAATTCTAGAATTACAAGTGATCACAAATAGCAGTATAATTACGCTCGGTAAAATAAATATATAATTTCCAAATTTCTTAATAGAATTTCATGTTGTGGAAAATAATTTTCCAATTAAAGAAAAGGGATTATTAGGTAGCAATTTCTTTGCTCAACGAGGAGCCAAAATAGACTATCTAAACAGAACTCTAGTAGTCGGAGCACAAGAAATTTCGTTTGTAGAAACTAATGAACGAGCAACAGTGCGCTGTTTAAAAACTGTAAACGACGTGGCTAGAAACCTTGAGGAGGCACCCGGAAGAAAGGAGCCATGAAACAGAAAACAATTACAAGGAAATTCTAAGCAAATTCCTAAACCTAAAAATGATATTAATAAACAAGAATTAAAAGAAAATTCTAAGCAAATTCCGAAATCTAAAAATGATATTAATAAGTAAGAATTAAAAGAAAATTCTAAGCCAATTCCAAAATCGAAAAATGATATTAATAAGCAAGAATTAAAAGAAAATTCTAAGCAAATTCTTAAATGTAAAAATGATATTAATAAGCAAGAATTGAAAGAAAATTCTAAGCAAATTTCTAAATCTATAAATGATATTAATAAACAAGATTTACAAGAAAACTCTAAGGAAGTTCTAAATCTTAAATCCGAAAATAATATTATAAAGCAAGAATTAGATGAAAATTCTACGCAAATTCTAAGTTCTTACTCTAAAAGTGGTGTTATAAATGAAAGCCCCGCACACACGCAGAATCTCATGAAATCGAGAATAAATTGCATAAATGCTACTGACAATGTAGACTTAAAAAAGGATTCAAACACGCAGAATAATATAAATCTCTGCTATAAAGCATCAAAGTCCGCCTTAAATAATTTTTCTAACAAAAAGGGGAAGGAATGCGATAATATGGAAAATCCAATACCACAATTTAATTCACAATTAAAAATTAGTGAGAACAAACAAGGTGAAATGTGTGAAGAAGAAACTCTATTTGAAGAAATATGCTTATTACAAGAACTTTGCAGCGAAGAAATAAAAAATACCGGAGTGTTATACGGGAATGCAAAAGATATGGAAATATTAATGCATAATGTCGTGCTTAAAATTTAAAAAAATGAATTATGTGCACGCATATCAGGGGAAGCATGCCAGGCGCTGCATACGCTGAAACTCTACATTGAATTGAGT
Organism: Megastigmus stigmatizans; assembly: GCA_900490015.1. Lineage (NCBI taxonomy): Eukaryota > Metazoa > Arthropoda > Insecta > Hymenoptera > Megastigmidae > Megastigmus > Megastigmus stigmatizans. Next base: position 15,035 of record UELV01175860.1, on the reverse strand, counting down.
TCCTTATCTAATGAAACTAGCAAAAATGAAATAGAAAAAATCTGGGAAGTAACTACAAGTTTTTAGAAACTATTAAAAAATAAGGCTGCCAAATTCGAGAAAGGAAAAAGGAGAATTTTGTGCATTAAAGAATGCGCAAACGATAGTAGGATAAAAGAGGTAAAACAATTACTGCTTCGAGATCATTTATCACCTATAGAGAAAGTGGAAATAAAAAAACTTATAGCAAATTTCAACGATATTTTTTATATTCCGGGCGAGAAACTTACAGCTACCCCAATTCTTAAACTTACTATACCGACCATCGACGATATCCCAATAACATTGAAACAATACCGTCTACCTCTCGTACATAAAGAGGAAATTCAAAAGCAGGTAAACGAATTGCTAGAAAAGGGAATAATTGAGCCGTCAACATCGTCGTACTCGAGCCCATGCTTCCTAGTACCCAAAAAGGAGGATTTACAGGGTAATACACGATACCGGATGGTAATCGACTATAGAAAATTAAATGCAAAAACTTTAGATGACCAATTTCCTCTTCCCAATATTAATGATAATTTGGATCAACTAGGAGCATCTAAATATTTTTCAGTTTTCGACTTAGCTGCAGGATATCATCAACTAGAAATCGATGAAAGAGATAGGCATAAAACCGCATTTGTAACTAATGAAGGTTTATATCACTTTAATCTATTAAGTTTTGGCTTGCGCACAATGCCTGCAACGTACTCACGCGTACTTACAATAGCACTCGCAGGCTTACTAAATAAGGAACTTTTCTGTTTCATCGATAATATAATTGTTTACTCGCGAACCTTGGATGAACACATATAACGAGTGGAAAATTTATCTTTAAGATTACGCAAAGGAGTACTAAAATTGCAACCAGAAAAATGCGAATTTTTCAAGCAAGAAGTAACTTATTTAGGATATTTAATAAGTGCGCAAGGGGTCAAGCCTTATTCGCGCAAATTAGAAGCGGTAGATGATTATCCAAAACCAAAAAATCAAAAGAATATCAAACAATTTTTAGGATTGGTAGGGTATTAAACAAGATTTATTCATAAATTCTCTAAAATCTCTAAGCCATTAACAGATTTATTAAAGGAAGACGTAAAGTTCGTATGGACAGATAAAGCACAAGGTGTGGCTATAAACACATAAAGATCCCAACTCGCGTGCAATGCGATGGCGACTGCTGCTTGCAGAGTAATTTGGAGTATATAGAGATTGGAGTAACCTTTCTGTTTCTCTCTTATTATCTACTAGAGGCAGGGAGCAAGGAGTAGGACGCACGCTGTAATAAACCTCGCACACACGACACTACTTATGATAAAGATGCTCGTTTATTTACACTTAAGATGACTATACTATTTACAGGAATGTACATAAAGACTGGTACTAAACTAGTACTTAATATTCTTAGATTCTCGACGAATGAAGCCAGAGCTGTGGCGTGCCTTGCGAGACAGTGTGAAGAAGCAACGCGACTGTCTAAAACGAGTTGCACTCATGCTGAAGTCTCTGTGCGCTCGCTGATTTTCGCAGTGCGCACAGTCGCTCTCGGCGGGCTCGACAGAGCGACTGTGAAAAAGACTGACAGACTCAGAAAAAGACTCTGTGGTGCATAGGGTTTTCTAGGACTTTAAGCAAACTTAAAACTACATCAGCTCCAAGACCTAAAATGCTTATATTCGTCAATGTTCCAGCGTACGGTATGAATTTAAAACAATATCCATCCTGGGAGCAGAGACACCACAGTTTAAATCCGAATCGCACGGGCTTGCCTGAAATTTAAATATTGATAATAAGCTAATGAATGTAAGAGGTCTACATGTAAATTTAATGAAAATTATTACCTTTTATAAACATTTTGGCCGAATGCCTACCAAAATATGGTATCATTTCTTCATCAATTGACAAGTTGAATGAAAAAATTCCAAACTGCAAATATTTCTCATTGATTGCATCAATCAGCGGTTGCACTTTTGCAAATCGATTTGTTGGATCCAAAGAATCATTGTCACATACATGTAAATACTTTTTTATTTCTCGAAAACGGTTCCTTGTCATATGTATTTGCACCATTTCGAGATTGCAATCATCACTTCGATTCCAATACATGTCTGTTTGAAGCAAACTGTGATATCCACTTAGAATAAGAATGGCTAAAAATTTTGACAGTTCAGTGGAGTTTAACCGGAAAGAGTGGTCGTTGTTTTGTTGAGCGTACTGGATTGAATACTGAAATATCTTATTCATCACACTTTCGTCAAAAAATAATCTAAAAATTTCCACGGGAGATTTGCCTACGTGTTCTTCTATTATTCTTTCTTTCACAGCGGCTTCGTGTGATTCAGGAGATAATTTTGATTGACACAAACATTTAACCCATTTAATATTTTCCGGCTGGTTCTTTATCGATGTTTTCTGAGTTGTTTTTTTTTTTTTTTGAACGTTTAGCTTTAGATGATCTATTTGATGTTCCATTATTTACATCAGATTCTTCCGAGTTTTCGAAAACTTGATGGATTTCATTTTCAGTGTGAAATTCAACATTTGCAGATATATACTGAGGTTCCGATAAACTTATAAATAATATAAAACAAATTTATAATTAATTAAAAGGTAATATTTTAAAAAAATTTAATTCGTTTCAATTTTTATAACAGAAAAACGTGAATGATTATTTTTACTATGTATAGAATTAAAAAATTACTTACCTGAGGTTAACTCCTCGTCAATATTTTCCTCATCAGTTAACGCATTATCTGGTGGAACCACAACGATATCTAGTTCTTTTTCTAAATCGTCGTTTTGAAGATCTTCAAGATGCGATTCTAACTCGACAATTCTACGACTAGATTTTTTTCTAGTTGATTTTCTTTTTCGGGCTCTCATTTTGAAAAAAAAAAAAACACTTTACTCTGTTAAGGACAAAGTTCGACTAAAGACGATACACAGTTCAAAATCATATTAAAACTAAAAACGAGGCACAATTTGCGTGCAAAGGTCAGCGCGTTATATATTTACATTAAATTACGTAGAAAGATATTGTATTGCACCGTTGGCGTGTAAGCGCAACATTACATTAAAATTGTTGTAAATAAAGTATATTAGTATAATTTTGGGATTTTTCTAATTTTTCTATGTCCAATGCAACAATTTAACTATTATTATGAATATAATTAGTTGAAATAATTAATAATATTTATTTTATTATAATTTGAATTTGGAGAAAAAAAAATTGACACTTATGAATGTTTTTAAAAATTAATATTTTGTACATGGTGTGATATAACTTGATAAAAAAAATATCTATAGTATAATTGAACATTGAATTTCAAGACGTGAGTTTGGTTTTTGAATTTTATACTAATATTTTGTTTAAAAAAATTTATTAAGTTCGTGGTGCGTAAACGCACCACTGGCAGATAATGGGTTAAGACGTTTATAAGCGTTTTCGGGGCACCACGCGTCATTTTGACGGGTCAAGGCACCAATTTTATGAGTAAAGTAATGAGACATGTAGCTAAGCGATTTAAAATTAAACAAATAAAAACAACTGCGTTTCACCCCCCAAACAAACGGTTTTCTGGAAAGATCACATTCAAGTTTAATGGAAATTGCAAAATTTTTTGTTTAAGTCATTAAGGTAGACTGGGACGATATAAAGCTAGCGACCATTAATTTTAAAACAAATGTCAGTGAGTCTACCTGTCACACGCCCTTTGAATTAGTATTCGGAAGACTAGCTAGAACTCCGACCAGTGATCCATTAGAGGCAGTTGATCTACTGCCAACCTACGGGGGATATATAAAAGAGCTGGCCTTAACTCTCTACAGGGTATAGCTCGGGAAAATCTGTTAAAGGCAAAATTAAAATCCAAAGAATATTATGACAGAAAGATTAACCCTATCACTCTGCAAATAGGGGAGTACATCTGGCTACAAAAGGGACCTAAACCGCACAAATTCGGTAATCAATACTCAGGAACATATCTAGTGTTAGACGTATTTAATAATAAAAATGTCAAAATCTAGTTGAGCGAATCGAAATATAAAGTAGTGCACATTAATCGCTTATGCAAGTCTCATGTTGAGCAAAAATAATTCGCTTATACTTTTTAGTTTTTAAGATAATGCTGCATAAAACAATGGAATCACGCAAAACACAGCATAAAAGGGGAGAAAGTGTGAAAGCACGTGCATACCGCTACATACGCACACACATGAAAATATATATATATATATATATTTATTCTATTCATAATCATAATTTTTCATTACATCATAATACTTTCATAACATTATAAATTTTTGTTATTACACATAATATATTTGTATATTTCCTGGAAAAGGGAGCTGAAAAAAGTTCATTTATGTGTTATGTTTTTTCATCTTATGTCTCCACCTATTTTCCTTGGAGGGAAGGACGTTACCATTTTTCTTCTTCGTTCATGTTGTTCCATTCGTTTTCCTCGATCCGCACGTATGCGCGATCGCCTCCGCAGATCGCACACCTGCATGTTCCTCTGAGTTGAGCCTGGTGCTCACTGAGCTCACACTCCGTGGAGTGGACGTATATGTCTGGTTTCCCATCCAGCAGGAGCTGGCCGAACGGGGCGCAGGTTCTCCATACCGGCAGCGGACGTTGACACAGCTCGCACGCCCCGATGAACTTGGTTTCGCTCAGACGAAGCCTTCCTAAGGGTAACTCGAGATGATGTATATACATATTCGTGAGCGAGTCCATGGCTGCGAACCACCGTGACTCCTCCACCTTGAAACATTCATCGTTGGAGAGCTCCGCGTAGTTCAGAATACTCGGCAGCAGCACCATCTCGCGCTGCCTCTTGCTTTTCTTACGCTCCTTGCGCACTTTTACGTACGCTTGGAGAACTCCGGCGGCCTCCTGGTCGCGAAGATTATCCAAGATCATCACCACGAGGACCAGGTGCAGGTTCTCGTTCTTCAGATTGTCTTGCTTGTAGTGTTTGCCTGGCAGCACTGTTTGAACGCGGATCTTCCAGCCGCCTTTCCTCGATCTGCAGACATGGCGCCGCAGGCTGCTTGGTAACGCGGCCTCCTGCCGGTACGTCTCAACGATCGCCGAGATCAAGATCACTAGTAGCGCCTGGATTTCCATATTGTCGGCTTCGAGTATTCTGTTGGTGAGCGAAGAGAGACAAGACAGCGAGCGTGCACTATATCGGGGATCTAACAAGAGAGTGTCGATAGTTTCCAACCACCCTGGCTCGTTAACTTTCTTTCTTCTATAGATATACCTTTGCTTCTTCTTTTGGGGCTTGGGCTTGTCACCTTAGGGAGTGAGAGTTGGGGAAGGTATAAGAAGTGGTGGGCAGGTAGGCGGTTCGTCCTTTAAGTATCCAACAGAACGAAAACTGGTCCTTGCGCTCGCCTATATATATAAGATAAGTGGATCGAAAGTCTCCGGGACGTTTTTAATTATGCATCGCCAGTTTCTGGGATATCCCAAAAAACTTCGGAGTGTAACGCAAGTTTCTGGGACGAATTTTTATGGTAAAATTACTTTTTTAGTAATGTTTTCGTGTTTTAATACACAATAGTGACAGGAAACAGAAGCGGGCGCCGCAGGCGAACATCATTGGGGTCGGGGGTTGTGGGCTTTTAGTTTATTATACAACTGATAAAAATTTATATATCCCAGAAACCAAGAAAATCTCAGAAACTTGCGTTGTATATATATAGCGTCGGAAAAGATTTTAGTACGCATTGGTATATCTATATACAGCATTGTAAGAAATTTCGTATGTTATTTGTATATCTATATGCTTCTGCTACGTTTAATATTTCATCTTATATATTAATCTATCTCTTTCACTCTCTTTAAGTACTTCGCTGCATGATAGTATCTTCGCTCTCCCACTTACATTAGTATGCTGTGCCGAACAAAGATCGCCGGAAGTACGTCATCGAGGACCGGAAAGTGGATGATCCCGAAAACTAAAATGATCTCAATAATGACAAATTTCAATGGAAATTTCAAACAAGGTTTATTCTCGAACGCTTTCATCTTTTTTAATGAAGCTTTTTTCAAAAAAAAAAAAAAGAAAAATTTCATATCTTTATCTGAGTCGAAAAAATATTGCTTGTTCAAGTTTTTAACCCTAAGAGGTCAATTAAGATAAGAATGTAATAATAATAATAATAATAATAATAATAATGTAATAATAATAATCATAATGTAATAGTAATAATAATAATGTAATAAGAGGACCTAGATAAAGTTTACGGAATACGTAAAGAAAACGAGACATTTGTCATTGGTAATACACCTATCTACTTCGAAGGTGACAAAGTCATGGTGAGCGGTGTAAAATATCCAAAAACCACTGGATTGATGGAGCTACTCATTACAAAACAATCTAATCAAAGAGAAGTGACTTGTACGTTTTCTAGATTAACAGCCCCTTAACAGCCCGAGGATGCTGTTAATCTAGAAAAAGTACAACAAATAGTTCAGATAGAAGTACATAATTTGACAGAGCTCATCGCTCGATTGAGCAGCAGACTCGATAATTTAGATATAATGGTAGAAGGATATAAAAATGAAATAGATTTTAAAATCGTTAGTCTTCAGATAGAGATAGCACCAGGTATAAGAAGGACGTCAATGTAGTTCGATAAGCATTCGAAAGAAACAAGCAAAGAATGAATGATTAAAGAGCAGTGCTAGTGGAAGAGCTCCACAAACCCGCCAGACGCAATTATCTACGTCGAAAATTTGACGTACGTGGATTGCACGAGACTTGGCAAGCTGATTTGGTTAAAATGCAACCTTATGCCCGAAAGAATGAAGGTCACAGATACATGCTTACCATCATAGATGTTTTTTGCAAGTATGCGTGGGCTGTTCCTGTAAAAAGAAAGACTGGCGAAGATGTAACAGCAACAATGAAGTCCGTATTCATGGAACATCGAGTACCAAAGAATCTGCATACAGACATAGGCAAAGAATTTTACAATACCGACTTTTAGAATCTTATGCGAAAGTACAAGACAAATTTCTACTCAACCTACAGCAATCTCAAGGCATCGATATGCGAACGCTTCAATCGCACGCTAAAAAGTGTAAGTCTGCGAAAAAGTTTAGTCTGCGAGGTAATTACAAGTGGCTAGACATATTGCCTGAATTGATAACAGCTTACAATAATCGAAAACATCGTATTATTGGTATGAAACCTAAAGGTGTATTAGCCGCCAACGTAGTCCAAGTATTGCAAAAATTCATTGGAGAACATAGACCAGCGAAGAGACCGAAGTTCAAAATAGGTGACAAAATACGTGTGAGCAACGCTAATCAAATATTTGAAAAAGGATATACACCTAACTGGTCAACTGAAATATTCAGGATCGCGTGAGTAGCAGCTACAAGTCTAATCACGTATCATCTTAAAGATTACCGGAATCAACTCATCTCCGATGGCTTCTATGAGCAGGAACTATTGATGACTAAATATCCAGATGTTTATCTTATCAAAAAAGTTCTTAAGAGAAAAGGAAATCAAGTATTTGTAAAATGGCTAGGTTTTGATAAATCTCATAACAGTTGGATTGATAAAACTGATTTGTAATTATTTCTTAAACAGATATTTTTTTTTTTAATTGTATAAGAGAAAAATTTTATTCGTTAAATAAGAAATAAAGTTGTCTAAATTATGTATTATAAAATGGTATTTGATAAATAAATAAACACAAGAATTTAAAATAATATTGTCTATATTCTTTCTTTCCTAACAAAACTTTACAAATTTAAAGATTCACTGTAATCACCGTTATACTTCAGGAAAAGTTCGTACTTGTTCACAGCACTTTGCATGTTGTGAAGCAGGTCCTGGTTCTTGTCGAAGGCATCCGATATTCTTTTCGGCAAGAGATAGCAATCTCCTCGTCCAGTTCTACAACAATTTTCAGGCCAAATCTTGAATTGACTTGTTTGAGCTTCGAGACCTGTAGGTTTTCCCGTTCTCAAGATCACACATCTTTTTGGTTGGTAGGAAACCTCCACGAGCTATTAGGTTAAGGGCTGAGATGTCCATCTGTAATAGAAATTTATACAAGTCAGAACATGAATAAGCACGTTAACGAAATGAGATTACTAACCTATAATAATGATTCAATGTTTTTCTTGTTGGGAACCTCGTCGGTCGATTGAATAGCGATTATATCAAGTATTTTTCAACTTCTTGTTTGGTACCTCGTCGGTCGACTGAATAATGCTTCTCTTGTGCACTTGCTTATATTGGTTTTACCCCATCACGATTCCTAAATCCGGCGGCTTGACTACAGCGGCTGCGCAGGATGATGTAGCAGCAACTGTTAACTCTCCTGAAGACCGAATGAGATCTGGTTTCTCCGACGCGAGCTTATCTGGATCCTCTTCACGCGACGGCTCGACTGTAGCGGCGTCCGCGTAGGATGCAGTGATTGGTATATTATCAGCCCCTACTTTGAGTTCACACGGGGGCTGAACCCGCTCTCCAGCAATGATCATCGTCATTTCCTCTAGCCTTATTTTGGAATGACCCCATGGTAATGTGTCATTCGTGTTGATCTCTAGAAAGCGCTTCTAATCGTGAGCACTGAGAGCGATCTTTGTTTCTACTTCAGTATACAGCCGATGATGTTGAGATCTAATATTTTTCTGCTCTCGAATGAGAGTTTATTTTTTATTTAAACACTTCATATAGTCTTCAAAGGTTAGAGTTGCCAACCACTGAACTTTTCACACCTTTCGCTTTCTTTATTGGTTTCTGGTTTCTGACTCGGATACTATACATCTTACTCCTTAATCCAAAAAACTCCAACATAAGTTCTCCGTTGCATTCATCTTTCATTAAGCCTTCAATTCTTTTATTTGCTCGTGGTATGTTGTATTGATTGATTTCAGGGTAATCAGATGTGTCAAATTCTTGAATATCATGTTTCATCAAGTTATAAATATCAATGTTTTTGACCTCATACACCATGCTATCTCTATCAGTATAAAGTAGTTTACATTGGTCTCCCAATCGATCCAGCATATAGTCATAGTGAAATCGGTAGACAAGAGTTTTGGATATATCGAGAACTCTGACCGCAACAACTGTATCGCTACAAGATTTTCATAAAAAATTGCGCAACTATGAAAATTTGGTTTGGCGATAAGCGTCTTCTTCTGTTCCGTAGCGTCCTGCCTATTTATTCACGAGCTTACATCAACTCTTTTCCGCTCGTTCTCCATTGTTTTTTCATATACCGCATTATTAAATAACTCGAACAACATCTTCTCGAATTCGTTTTTAGCCTGCTTTCTTTTCTCACTGTTCAAGTCGATGTATGGTTTTAGCCATGCACTTAGTTTAAATTTTAGAACTCGATGAATATTTTTAAGTTGTAATCCATGTTGCAGAGCCTGCTTGAGCGCTTGATAGTCCAGTACGTAACGTTTTTTATCATGAAGAGTTGTCATCAGCTTTATTTGTTTAGATTTTGGTGGTGCCATGTGTTCAGCGCAAAACGGCAAATCTTTGTGTGCATCGTGAAGCGTGTCGGGTATTCTAAATCTACTTCTAGAATATAACCAGTAGAATAATCATCAGGAACATTGAAAAAGGTCCAATCCTGCGTAATTTCAACCCATTGGAAATCGCCGTAGGGTAAATGCTGAGTCATATCCCAGCCATATAAATTATTTATATCATAATACATGAGATACTTTGTTTCCTCATTAGGGTTATAGCCTTATTGCATATATGGATTATTTGCTTTTAAGTTGCGATTACAACACTGGCTAATGCCTCCGCATATGCCACGCTCTATAAACATGAGCATGTTAATATCGGTTAATTGCAGTTCAATCTGTAAAACATATATTTATTTTATTTATACGTAAGTGTATTATATATAAGCGTACATTACCTCAGTATATTTGAGCATTGAATCCCACGTCAATCCCGGTGTTGTGTGATAATGAGCGGGATCCAATCCATAAGCCTCGAGACAGTTGCTTCGAAAGTTTTCAAAAACTTCGGTTAAAAGTGGAACGTCGGTTTTGAGGTATAAATCTGAGTAGTCACCAAGATTTTGAATTCTGCAAGAGTTCCAAACGTTTTCGGCATGCTCATAGTCTTCGATAGTAATGTTTGCATCATACAGACTACTATAAAAGTCCTCTTTGGATGGTAGTTTGATTTCCTTCAGTTTTCAAACGATGTAATGTAATCGTATGGGAAGATTCCTTTCTTTTTCAAAAGTGAGATTTTCTCAGAGTCGAATCTGTCATCTCGCTCAAATACTGGCTGTAGGATGTTGCGTTTCTCTAAATAAGATGACAATTTATCAAAGATGCGGCCATGAATTTGAATGAGTCGATGAACCTACGATTCATATCAGTTCCTTCAACGTATTTGGTAAATGATATATATTTCTCCTTGGTTTGCGGGAGTAGAGACACGCGTCCAAGAAAACAAGTTGAGATCTGTTTGATGAATATATGATTTCCATAGTAATCGCGATGTGAACGAAGTAGGTGTTGTTCTTCAGAAAAACTTCGTTGAACTGTACGGATCTCGCCAAGCGCGCTTCTTTTTATTAAACCCTTAATTGGTGGGGGGTGATCGCGATTGGTAAAAAAAAGTGGTAGGATCGCGTGTGCGCAGTTTGTTCGTAAAGAATATAAAAATAGTTCGCGCTGTTCGCAACGCTCATTTATTAATCCGCTCACATTCGATCAAGATGGAATACGTCATCAATGTTCAAGGGTTTCAGGTAGCCTCCAATACATTTGTATTTAAGGAGATTGCTATTGTAGCACTTGAAGAAAATGCAATGCCATCGGTTTTCATGTTTGCACCACCATATTCATGGGATGAATAGCTGCCAAAAAATAAATGCGAACATCGTTGGTTTGAACGTAATTTTCACGGGCTACGTTGGAATTCAGGCAATATTCCGTACGAAGAGCAATATACGTAAAGGGACTCGAAAAATCAAAATGTCTGAAAAGGATTTTACCTAACAGGTAATTTATCACTATAAATTTTAAATTGTAACAAAAGATTAAGTAAAAGATTTGTGCATTTAGTCCGGTGTACAACATCGAAGACCTGGGTTGTCCTTCATTGTACAAGCTGCCTAAGGATTACAGAGCATGCACGAATCACCATGCAGGTCTGGACCTAAGTTGCGCGTCTGTGCACGTCGATACCATGAAACGTTGGATGCTTGAGCGAAGAGTCAACGACGAATCCATGGCGTTAATGTACAATTGAATGCGAAATATTAAGTATAAATAAAAAAAATTTAAATTAAATTATTTGTCTCTACTTTATTTCAAAGCTTATCGAAATAAACGCTTAAATATTTTAATATTGTAATAAATATGCATAAAGTATTGAAACTTACATAATGCTGTAATACTATTCGGAGCTCTCGTAGAGGTATTCATCTTAAAATGTTGAACTTGGCGGCCATAGTAGTACGGCACTCCACCGCTAGGCGGCGAAACCCCACGGCGCTAAACACGTAGTGAGAAAAGCGTTACTCAGGGGATATAGGGAGGTGCGATTCGACGCGTAGTCAAAGTGAATTTTCCAGCTCGCATCCTCGAGTGCTACTCGAAGAAGTCTCGGATGTGTCGACCTGCTTTTTGATCTTAAAGTTCACCCTCCGAGAAATGAAAGGGGTGTACCCCCCTCCCCTTGCCTGCGCGTACTTCTGGCTCCCTCAGAGAAAAATACTATACATTTAAAAAAAAAACCTTAATTGCCACTTCTGGCTCAGCGCAGGCGGTAGCAGGCAGCGGGCAGCGGGAGCTGGCTGCAAAATGATAGGCCGCTCGGCAATGGGCGTCCTGACGCATGCATGAGCCGCTCGCGCTAAATGCCGTTTCTAGCTCACTGCTTCCTACAGCTCAACGAAGGGGAGGGAAGATGCTTCTGGCTCATCCGCAGCAGGGTGAGCCAGAAACCCTATGCCCATTCTGGATCACTGTCTCTTCTACCTCAGCGGGGGAAGGGGGGGGGGGGTAGCGCGTCTGGCTCATCCGCAGCAGGGTGAGCCAGAAACCCTATGTTGGTTCTGGCGTACCCGCGTGCGGGGTGAGGGTGCGCCAGAACCAACATAGTCTATCTACTGCACGGCGTAGATGATGGTGACAGCGGTATCTGTGACAATGATACACTTTAGCTTCACGATCTGTGCGTTCACTTGCGCTAGCCGCTTGGCCATATCATCTGGGTGCGGACCTTTCTGCGCACATCCTTGATGGTGATCAGCCACGGGCGTTTTCAACCCACTAGCCACTAGTGGTATTTTTTCCGGGAGTCTACGTGCCCCTGCCATTGTAGCGTCAACTATGCGCTGTCGCCTATCGCCGAAAATTAGTGAGGTGCATCCTTTTGCAGCAGACGTAGAGAATAAAAAAGATGCCTAAAATTACTCTTTTGTTTGTAGCAATTCCATTGCAAAAAATTATAGAATCAATGGATTTTTAGAAAAAAAATATTATACAATTAGTCAGCGAGCAAATGCATATATTAAGTTCTCTTATAATATATGGGATGTAAAGACATAAACCACCGTCAATCGATTGCAATTTAATTATAGGTTACGGAGATATAAGGGTAATCTCGAAATCGGCACTAATTACAAAGCTACAATTATTTCATGACTTTGTCTAGCGGCAACTAACCGCGTCTATAATATTTTTGCGCGTTACTAAAAAAATAATCACTCTGATTAATAATAAGTATTTTTCTATATAAAAATAAACGCAAAACCCGAAAACCCGGCCCCAATGTTGCTTACCTGCAGTGCTTCCATTTTTATGCATCCCGTACCGTGTATTATATATCGTGTATTGTATGCAGACGGTTGGTTGTCTGGGTCTTCGGAAAACTCACTGTGTATCGTGTACCATATACCGTGTATACACGGTTGGTCGCACTTCAAAAGTGTCAAAGTGAAAACATTCCAAAAAAATGCAGGACTTGACAGCTGTGTATGCGCAGGTTAATTTTGCATTCACAATTCACGTTGATAATAAAGGAGCCCGGTAAGTGCTTATGGGATTTTGGTTCCCGGTGGATTTGACTGAATATTTTGTATGATGTAGTCCTTGGCATCCTGATCAAAAGTTCTCATGGGCACAAAGTCCAGAAATCAACCCTTTTCAAGATATCGAAGGTCAAAGATGGATTATTGCAGGATTTTCGTAGGTAGCGTAGCTTGGGAGTATATGCAAAAAATTAACGTCTTAGGGCTTATGTTTCGATATGGATCTTTTGACTGGAGTTTTTGGAAGACAAAGAAGCCTAAGGCGGCGCACCACGACCATATTATACTCTGAAATGGGGTTTTTTAACCTCCAAAAAATTTTCCAATTGACTTCTTAATGTTAAAAACTTGAACAAGCAACATTTTTTCGAATCCGGGTGCGCCAGAACCAATATAGCCTATCTACTCCGCGCCGTTCTCCGAGAAGCATCAAAAGGGTACTGCGCTATCAACCCAGAGTTGTGCCAGCTCCTGGACAAGTTAAAGGGCCTTGCTCGCAGCAACAGCGACAAGGATGCTATAGACGACAAAGAAGTCACGGAGATACTTGAGCAACTAAGGACAGGCATCGCCGCACCGCCAATTGTGAAAATCTGCTTACCTGCAAAGAGTGTAAAATTGGCTCGGAGAGCTCAAGCTTAGACTGTCTTTTTATATAAGAGTGTTGCTTTCTCATTTTGTTTCCTTTACAAACAATAACTTTTTTAGTTTTATTTTAAAGTTTCTATAAAAGGGCATTTTTAAGTTTTTCTTTGTTTTGTTTTCATTTAATCTACTCTTGTCATTTATAATTGTGCCAGTGATTCTTATTTGTGATAAAACTATTTATGCGCGTCATTAAATAAATAAAAATTGTAACTTTTTTTCTTTCTTAAAATTTAAAATTTGTAAAATTCTAAAGCTCAGATCCAGTACCGAACTCGTTAATTTTACATAAAATAATATGTCAACAGGCTACCACGCACAGAGAACGCAAAACATGACAGCGTGCCCGTCATAATATTTTCTAAGATCTTACTTTTCAAACGTAATTTTAATATTAAATGTACTTTAGAAACGTACAAAATTCTATGTTAAAATGTATGCTTTACTCACAAACTGTCTTTTATATGACTTTTCTCGTCTGTTACATTAAGTAATTTCAATCCTAATATCCCTTCAGGTACATGTGTAGAATGTAAAGCCTGTTCAGTAACCAGCCATACAAAGCCAGCTCCAGTCATATTGAGATCTGCAGCATTTTGGAAAATGATGGCAGCATCACTTGTTCTAGAACAATTAAATATGGCTGCATGGTTAAGCAATAATAGATTAAAATTTAATTACAAATAATATAATGTGAATTTAGTTTATAATAAATTAGAAAACTTTTGTAACAGATTTTCTACATATGTACTTTGAGGTAGTACTTATTAACCTCTAAAGAAACTTTCAATTCGTTTCTAAGGGTTAAATACTCATAGAAGCAAAAGTTTCTTGCTTTCAAAATAAATATATCTATTTTGTCTTTTTTTTTTTAAACAAGTTTTATTGAAAAACATGATACGTACTGAATGCTCCTAATATATTACAACTGCCTATAGATATAGTAATTGGAGAAAGTGAAATATGAAAAACATATTTAAAATGTGAATGTATATTAGGGTGTCCGTTATTTCCTAAAGGTCGTGTCTATAGACACGAGTTACACTTTGAATTTGGGGTCATTCGAAATTTGAAACATGTTTTTTCGTCAAAAGAAACCGATCTAGGGGGTGGCATGATCGATTTCTGGAATTTGGCAAATAAGGGACTCCCTAATGTATTGTAACGGGGTCCTGGCTAGGGGATGCGTAACGGCCAGGGCGACTTGCCCTGGCGGGATGGTGTGCTGCTGCTGCTCAGCAGCTGATGTCCCTTGATGCGGCGGGAGGTGCTAGCGGGTGTTAGCCGCTTGTACAATCGCACCT
>UELV01175852.1:0-12843 GCA_900490015.1 Megastigmus stigmatizans | reverse complement strand
CTCTCTCTCTCTCTCTCTCTCTCTCTGTCTCCTTATAGTCCCTCCTTTTAGCGAGGAAGGAGAGAGAGAGAGAGAGAGAGAGAGAGAGAGAGAGAGAGGCTGGAGAGGAGGTGAGCTATCGACTATTTCTGGACATAAATCGACGTGTACTTACCGAATTGCTTCCGAATCGTTTCTCTATGCCTTTCCTTCTAGCTGCTGCTGCTCCCTTTCTTTTTTTTTCCTTATATTTCCTTTCTTCCTTTACCACTTTGCTCTCTCTCTCTCTCGCTTTCTCCTCGATACTCTTTCTCTCACTTGTATTTCTTTTATCTTTTCTATTCCGCTTTAACGTGACGCGTGCGCGTACGGATCCTTGTATTCGTCTTTACATCCTTTGCAGTTTACGTGGATGCGCTTACCCGTGCACGTTTCGTCCCTTCCTTTTTAGGCTTCGACTTGAATTTTCTTAGGCAACGGACATTGCGACATTTCCAATACAATGATTCTACCAACGTAAAGTTTTCAAAATATAGACATTGACTTTAAATTGCATTTAACTGGAGGGTCACTTAATCTTTTAGAATATCATGGATACTGTATTTTCAAACAGTTAAAGTTTTTCGGTTACAATCAATTTTTAAACAACCTTTATGTACAAACCATCTCGTAACGGTGCATCTGCTTTAAAACATTATACTGTATAATATGTAAACTAAATCGATAGTCTGAATTAATGGATTTCACTCGGAAATATATCAGACGTAAATTATGCCTTAACATGAACTATGTAAATGCTTATACAGTTTCAATCAGATATAAATTTCACGTCCGCCATAATTATTGTCGAAATATGCGTTATACAGCCCATGGACGTATACGCGTTATGACGTCGAAACTACAGCAATGGAATAAAATGCTCGGAAAACAATACAGCTTTGATCGTAAGGAAACAAAATAAAGCATGACAAATACATGGCGTGTGTGCTCGACTCAAAGAAAATAATAAGTCGTTGTCTCGTGATCCAGATATAGTCCGAGCTGCACTTGACATGCTGATAGATAGATCCTTCTTCTCCCGCTCGCGTGCATATACACACACACAAACACAAATAGACATCGGTCATCGAGGATTCGCATAAGAGAAGATGAGGAATATAAGCTGGGATATATATAACGAGTGTCCACTGCACACATACACACACTGCGGTCGGGAAAAAGTAGCGAAGAGAAGTCGACATGGTACACGGACTTTCTCTCTATCTGCCCTTCAACCCTTTGGCCAGCCGCGATCCTCTCACGGTTCAAAAGCCCTGGACGCTGTGCAGCTTCGTCGACAAACGAACGGTTGGGCCAGTAGGGAGAGACGACCGGTCGCAGCCGCGCGTCGCCGCTCCGTAAATATTGAACTGTCGGCAAACATCGGACTCACAAATAAACGCAGGGTTCTGGGGCAAGCGCACGCGCGCGGCTCGTTCTTCTTAGATGTCCCTGAAAAATCGAGAGAGAGAGAGAGAGAGAGAGAGAGAGAGAGAGCTTTGCGAAACCGAACGACAGGTAATTCATTATGACGGAGTCGATGCTATACGTTCTCTTTCCCTTTACCCTACCTCCTGCTTTCTTGTTTCTCCAGTCTCTCCTTTTTGCCTGCATGCGAGACGTTTTGTTGGCTGTGGTTGATCTGCGGCAGTCTCATATATATATATACACGTATATATGTATATACTCGCATTTTACCTCCCGATTACTTTTCTTTTTATGGTACTGACTGCAGTGTGTGTATGCATCGAGGATAAGGGGAATTGAATTGTTGTTGCGGATGAAAGCTGATATTTGCGGTAGCGGTGCAGGAGATTGGATTGTTTATAAACTGATGGGTGTAAGTTAATGGTCGAATCGAGTAGTGTGAGGCAACGAAATTAGTATTGAAGAATTTTCTATTTTATCTTTTCAATTATAGACACGATACACCGCATCAGCACGATAGAAATAAATTGCTTGCGTCACAAGTACTCCAGAGGTATGACATTCTATACCGGACAGTGATGAGCACATAAATGAGACATTTTCGTATACACGTGTCTATTCAAATCGGACATATTTCACCAATAGAAAAAGTTCTATTCAAACAGCTTCGATTCAATCACATACACCGACCTATCCATTAAACCGTCTGGCAAAGAAATCTCATAAACGTTCATCAATAGCCGTTAATTATAATATACTGATTCCTCCATTGATAAAAAAGAAACGCAGCGTCGCGCACAAAGCGGCGCTTTTCAAATTCTCCGAAACGCACTTAATTCGCTTTGCGAAGAAGTAAAAAGACTCGGGTGCGAACGATCGCGAACAAAAGCAGTATACGGGTGCGGAGAACTCGTATAGCCCGTCGAGCGCGAAAAGCATCTGGCTAATTAATTCGTGAATCACGCTCGCTCGAAACAAAGCGTATCTTAAAATAAGCGTCGCGCACAGTGACACGACCGACACGTGATCGCGCGAGCGCTTCAATCATTTTTCCTCTTTCTCTCCTCGACCAAAAAGGAATTCCTATCCTCCTCACCCATCGCCCTAAGCTTTTACCTCGCGTCGATTGATCCGTCCGCGCGCAGTTCGTTAAATCTCACGTATGCGGATACTCACTTCAGGGATGGGATGCGTACGGCTGGGGCTGGTCGACCGTGTGTGTCACGCGCGCGCGCGCGGAATTCCAGTCGCGTGTGGTGACCTTTTGCGAAATGAAACTTCGTCTCTCTCTCTGCTGAGGCTTTTCTCCCGTTCCGTGTTATCCCCCCGAAGCATTCCAGACGGTAGGTATAGGGCAAGAGAGAGAGAGAGAGAGAGAGAGTAGGATGCTTTATTAAATAGGAATTTAATTGTTCGACTCGGAGGGGGGACACGAGGACTCAATTATCGCGTTGCTGCGTCACTCGCGTATCGTATACGAGAAATGCGACCTCGGCATCTTTTAGCCGCGAAGTACCACGCGGACACCCGCGGTGTGGTCTTTATTTCATTTTAGCTCGACTCGGTCGCTTTCTGGCCTTTTTTTGTTTTTGAGGAGTTTTGCGTTGCACGATGCGAAAAGCATGTTAATGAGAGGGGAATCGAATGGTGAAGGCGCTTGTGTCGTTCGCGTTAAATCTCAAATTCTGTTTATTGGATTCGGTATGCGGCTATTCGGAAATTCACCCAATCCGCTATAACCAAGATTGTATAGATCGTTTGGTAATAAACAGAATTTACTAGTTAATATGAACGATTCCATATGAGCGATAAACTTTGGGTACATGCTTATCGCATCTTCAATGAAATTAATTTGGCCATTCGAAACATCAAATGGAATAGAGATCGGTAATTTACTAATGGATTATGGTACAAGTATCTTGACGGTTGGAAATGAAACATAAACAGTGTATCAACAATGAATGACTCTTAAAAGCGGTACTCAGATATTTCGCAATTTTAATAACTAGCCGTCGCAATAAGTTCCGAGTTATACTCTCTACCTATACAGTATATTTATCTCCAAATCTCATAAAAAGCCATTCGTTGGAGAGGCAGTAAGGAGGCTTATGAATGTTCAAAGGTCCAAAATGCGTCACTATTAGGAATGAAAATTCGCAATTAAAAAATAAAAGTCCTAGGGACGAACATTCGCCTCCGGGATATTAAGGGTGACAAAGTAATAAGCGTTAACAATCTGTAGTACAGGCGAGAGGTAGAGAGAGAGAGTGAGAGAGGAGTCTGCGCGAGAGAGTTGAAAATTTACTATTCATAAATTCACTTGTTTTTTTCCCTTGGATTTAACAATGTGAAGCCTCCGTCAAAGTCGAAATCTCGTTTCCCCAACCCTTGAGCTTGCTGCTTGTGCGGCTCCTTACAGCCGCCGCCGCCGCTGCTGCTGCTGCTGCTGCTCCTCGGCACATTTTATTCCCCGGCGCTCGTAAAAATTTAATGGGGTACGAGGAAATTAATTTCGCTGTATGCGCGCGCGCGAGTCAAAGTTCGAGCCGCGCGCCGTCGCCCGCCTCTGCCCTCGTGCTCTCTCTCTCTCTCTCTCTCTGAGATACCGGAGAGTTGAGAGAGGGTAAGGACTTTTAATAAGAGTTTGCTGATCTTTGTAGGATTTTTTTAAGAGCGTTCGGTCCTGTAGTCCCTCGTCTATATATATAGCCGAGATGAGAGAGAATGCAGCCAGGAGAGCGAAGAAATCGACTGCTGCCACGCGCTTAAAGGCGATTAAGAGACGGCGGAGGAGTGTGACGTGACTTATTGAAAATTGTAATGGTTTCGATTGAATTTTTATAAATCATTATTATATTTATTATCGCTTCCTTTATGCGCTCGCGCTTCTTCTAGGATGCTGTTTTTTTATGAAGGTCTAGAGATGGTTCAATTTTGTCTAATGAGTCAGACTTTGAATTAGCATTTATTTAAGCGGCGAGATCACAAACGGACATTCATTGTCTCTAAGATTGCATTTATGCGCATTTCAACTTGAAACGAGGTTACCTTGAGAAGACAACTAATCGTCATTCTTTGCAAGTTTTTAGTATTCAACAGTGCTCGTATCTTTAGCACGATTCTATAGAGTGTGTATTATCATTTATATAACTATAACTTACGGTTTCATTGTTATTCAACTATCGTTATTTTTTACTTTGAAGAATATCAATACGATTATTTATAAAAATAACCGCACAACACAAGTTTCCGTTTAAAAATTATTGTTGTTTCTAAAAAATATTATTTATCACATATTTTCAGCATCGTCATTTTCACTTTAGCCCTCCGAGTCTCTTTTTCAGTTTGTCCCCGGCGCGTGAAATCGTGTCGATGACGCGATAACGCGCCTCCTTTTTCTTTCTCTTTTTCCCATTCTCTCTCTCTCACTCTTTCTCTCGAAGACCCCCATTGTTACCTCGCCTCGCCAATAGCATCGTCGAGAGTGTAGAAGAGAAAGAGCAAGAGAGAGAGAGAGAGAGAGGGAGAAGTAGATAAATAACGCGCTCGTGCGAAGAGCCTTTGTTTCCTCTGCTTCTCTGAAATAGAAGCTATAACTTCGATCCCTTTAGGTAGTCATTCCCGCCCAAGATCGCGGCTGGATCTTGTTGGCGCTTGATCAAAGTTCGAGACTACTGCTAACTTTATTCCTATATATATCTCTGTGCCCATTTTCCCTCACTCCCGCCTCCCTCGCGTTTATGAGACTTCCTTTTAAAGCTTTACTTTCTTCTTACTCACACACTCTCTCTATCCTTTCACTCTCTCTCTCCCTCTCTCAAATCCTCTCTTTTTTCAATGATTTGTTGCGCGTTAAAGTGAAAAGTTCGCGCTTTTTTACTATTGGACGCGTTATCGAATTACGAGTGCTTAAAGCTCGTGTGCCAAGAAAAAGGGGTCTTTTTTTACAAAAAAGAATAACCGGTGTCTTACCAATGTCCGGCGAATCTACTTACATCCATTACACGTTGCATCGACGTTACACACGGTTTCTTGGATACAAACTCATTAGCATTTTGAACCAACGAAAAATTAGTACCACGGAATGAAAAATAATAAAAGCAGACATTTGGCTTCCCCCATGCAAGGTGGTAAGCACACACGATACGATTTCATCCATCAACCTGGGCGAGCATTTCCGAATTCATGGAAGAGCGAATAAAGCTCGCAATAAAATTCGAAGGCCTAGAGCCTATATAGCTTACAACACGGACACACTATCCCCCTTTGCGTTCGAACACCGAAAGAGAGAGAGAGAGAGAGAGAGAGAAGCCGAGGGAAAATTAAGAGCCGACGATAAATCCCGCGGTCCGCGTGTGCACACTCGCTTAGTTCGAGCTCTACAGGCCTTCTCGCGCTGCTGCTGCTGCTGCCGCTGTGCCTCGTATAGCCGATGTACGTTAATGCCTCGCGCTGCTAAGTTAGCCCGAGCTTGACGACTTCACGAGTAGTTAAGCGGCGAATGGCCGGCCCTGGAGATGGCCCCGATGCGAAGAAGGGATGAGAGAGAAGGTGGATAGGTATAATAGGGAACAGCGAATTCTATAAGGCGATAGTGCGCGTTTCCCTTTCTTATCTTATTTCTCTCTCTCTCTCTCTCTCTCTCTCCTCTCTCTTGCTCTCTCGCACACACGCATCACGCACAGTAAGCTGAGTCTGTCTGTCCATCGTTATCTCTAATGTCCTCTCTTTCTCTGTCTTTGACTTTTCTAAGCTTTTTCCCGAGAATCCTTGGCTATTCCGGGAATGGCGGCAACTCGGGACGGGTGGCTGATGTTTTGCTCGGTTCCCCGGTCCCCGTTTGTCTGATAACTGCCGCGAATTAGGCGAGTCGCAAGACGCTGTCGTGTGTGGATGTATCCCGGGAGATCGGGATTTTCGCTTGACGATGACACGGGCGAGGAACGAATTTTCCACACTCGACAGCTTTTATCTAGAGTTTGTGGCTTGGGTCGCTCGTCGGTTCGGTTTTTCCGCTGGGTGGCAGGCGAAGAGACGATAAAACAATTTTTTACGTTCTTTGCAATTTTTATTTTGTCTCCGTATGTCTATTTTTATACCGCACGTACCGCCGATTAATATTTCATGGAAGAAAAATCCCAAGCTGATATTTGAAAATTGACTTTTTTCGGGTGGTCGGTTAACGATATATCCAACCTATCGGTATATATTTAAAGGAAAAAACAAACATTTTTTAATGTTCACAGGGTGAGAATCAAACCAACCCCGGTGCGGTATTTACATTAAAAGCCATAGTATAATATAAAGTGCATTTACAATTTCATAACTCGCAGGCGGTATCGCTGACGCGCGCTATATAATTTTCGCATTAAATTCATGCAAATTTACAATGAAATTACATTCGTGAGTAGGGGGGGGGGCTGATCTCTGGTTTTGCAGTATTTGTCATGTCACACCACACATTTCGGCTCGAGATTGAGGACCCCCAGTACATAAATCACATACACATACATTTCGATTTCCGCTGTGTTTAATTATGCAAATACTTGCGCCCGAGCCCACCCCCCCCCCTCTGTTCATTTAATTAATATGTTCAACGACGCACAAGTGCCATAAATAACTAATCAACTCTCGACTAACTTCGCCGAAACAAAGGCATCAAACAGAGTCGGGATAAACGGGACGTGCCCGTGTATATTCCGTTGCGTAACGGAAAAACCATTCGAGAAACGTTTTGGATTCCGCAATGGTCTCGACAGCTAAACACCACGATGAAAATGAAGATGATAGAGGGAAGTAGGGGCACAGGCTCTCCTCCTCTCGATCTCTACGAGAATTTCGGAGAATCAAGTCTTAGCTTTGTGGACTTCTCTCCGGGTGAATTTCATTAACGGTCCTACTCCACCCACTCGAGCTCCGCGGGACATCTCTGGGGTTTGGTCTGTCGGAAAGGGATTTACCGAAGGCGCAATATAGTACCCGTACATAAAAAAGAAACTAAAGAGCTGATGCGTTATTTAAAAGACGCTCCGCTTCTATTGCTTAAACGTCTAATTCTCCGTGCTTTAGGTGGCAAACTATCTATGTTTAAAAAAACAGATCGAATAGACACGCGTAAACGGAAAATTTCCCAGGCAGATATATAACCTCACACGATGGATAAAGCAATCGCGTAAGTAATTTTTAAAGGACGACCACGAGAAAAAAAAGGGCCATAAGCCAGTTTTATTCGATGCTGGGAGCCGCTGCTGCGCGAGACATTAATTTTTCGCATGACCTCGTGGTAGACGCCGCGCGGCGCGACACTCGAATATCCCCCATCCTACCATATCCCTTTAATCGCAATATTCTCCTCGTCCGATGCATAAAAGCACGCGACAGGAGCGGATATACATGTATATATACACACGCGGAAGAGGGATGAATATGCCTTGGCGCGTGAAGATTTCCCAGAGATTCACGAAGACATTCACGTTTTGGCGCTTATGGTGTCATTTTTTAGTCGTTCTCTCTCTCTCTCTCTCTCTCTCTCTCTCTCTCTCTCTCTCTCTCTCTCTCTCTCTTTCTCTCTCTCTACCAAAGATTTACGAGTGCACGAAGGCAATGGTGTACGTACCACGCGATCGTAAAACGCCCCCTTTTCCCGAAAGGATGAAACTGCTACCGGTGAAAAAGGACACGATCCTGTGTATGTGTGTGTGCGAGAGAGGAAGGGATACAGAGAGAGAGAGAGAGAGGGAAAGAGTCGTTAGCGAAATTCCCCACATTGTGTCGCTAGGCGCGCGCGCCGCGTCCCCTCGTGCGCCTGCGCCGTCGTGCGCGTAATATTTTCGCTGTGTATATATATGTATATCGAGGCGAGTTGCACGCGGCTCTCTGTCTCTCTCGCACCAAGTGCAGCAGCCTTTCGAGTAGCTCAGCGATGCCGGATAAATCAGACGATTAAAAGTGCCACTCGACTCTCTCTCTCTCTCTCTCTCTCTCTCTCCCTCTCGGTACAGAGAGTCAGAAGCTTAGGAATCGGTTGCACCGTTGGCTCTCTTATATTGGCAATAATATAATGCGGAGGAGGCACCCTCGAAAAATTTGACCTTGAACGTGTAATATTCGAGGGCTATACAGTATAGTTATCCGTAGCTTTATCCTTTCTCTCTGCTCTCTCTCTCTCTCTCTCTCATTCTCTTCTTCTTCCACGGGACTCTCTCTCGCTCTCTGTGTATGCTACTGCGGCTCGGCAATTTCGCTCTCCCTTTCTACGCGTTACCAGTCCCTCCTCCACCATCGTTCCTCGCGAGATATTGCGGGCGCATAAATCAAAAATATTGTTTTTGAGAAGGAAAAAAGTTCACTATTAAAGTGGAGAGGGAGAGAGAGAGAGAGAGAGAGAGTTTCACCCCCGATTGCTTTTACTCCCGCCGTCCTACCTCCCCCATATTCGGTCCTTAAGTTTCCTATCTATATGACTGTGGATAACTTTTATGAGAAAAATCTTGGCTTGCTTCGAGTGCTTCTGTTTTCGCAGTGCCTTTGGAAATCGCATATTTGCGCTCTGCGCCTTTATTTTCTTGAAGTTTGATTTGAAATTATTTCGAGTGTCGATTGAACGAGACACTTTTCTTGATAATTATTGCAATTTTTTAAATAAAGAATTAGAAGTCTACAGCTGTACGTTCATCAGAGCTGGTTTTGCTAAATTTACGCATGCTTTTTTAATTAAATAATAATTAGTAGTGCTTTGGATCGAGGTTTTATTGTTATAAATAAATACATTTGTTATGTTACAAACTTATGGGTACGATAGAATGGTTTCATTAGCAAATCGTTATAACTTCGTCGATTCTTCTAACCCCAAATTAACTCTTAAAACTTTCTTGTAACTTGAGAGGCTTCAGCAGCTGGGACTTGTACGGCTTACTTAACAGCTGCAAATCAATTTTTATTCCTTTGTTTTTCGTTTTTTTTATTTTCTAACTTTCTTCTCTGCATTTTACTCAAAAGGAATAAACCATTTAAGATAATACAATTAGGTATAGTGATTCGACTAAATTACACTCCGAGCGCATCATTAAACGATATCTTACTAAAGGAGACGAGTTCAATTCCATTATACATTGACATAATTGTAATAATAAATTTAGTTTATCAATATCATTCAATCAAAATGTAAAACGATGTTATATGAAATGAAATGTATTATGAATTAGGTCATTCTGCGTCGATATCGTTAATCATAATCAAGCAGCAAATAATTTTACGTTCGTGAATCCATCACAGACTAAATTTATAGCGTCACTGTTCGTAGACAATTTTCATAATTTCCTATTTTGAACAATAAAGCTAAATTTGTAGATAAATTGAAAATTATTTGTTTTCAAACCGTAATTTCCAGTGTCACTTACAAAATGAATAGTGATTAGCGTATTACTCACACTGCATGTGACAGCATCGATAATGATGTCTATACGAATAAATCAGAAGAAAATTTTTCTTTGTCAATAGAAAAAAAAATGATAATTTGATTCACAATTCACGTTTTCCTTGTATCGATAAGATGCAGCATGCATTTACTATATAATAAACAAATAATAAAAAATGATTGTATTTATATACGAGCTGCTCCAAACGACAAAATTCGAAAGAAAAATATTACTTTATATTTAATGCAATCTCTTATCAAACGTAAGTACATAAAAAAGAGACTTTGAGTTTTTAAACTTTAATATCCTCTCTCATCATTATTACAAAAAAATCATCTTATAATGAACACAGCTAATATTAAATACAAACGAACCTATTTGCAAAACAAACATCCAGTCTTTTTACCATTACACGCAAAGGATCTGCCGGTATGCCGACCAACGCTCACCGGACAGCGAGCAAAAAAGAGAAAGATCCAGGAGGAACACTGCCGTTCATCATTCCTCTGCTTTTCGGCTGCGATTAGCCTTTAGCCTTTCGCATATAATACGACTAGTTAGTGCGCTGCATGGTGCAGTGGACGCGACGATACCCTAGACCCCGTCGAGCTCCAGACTCTATGTATATAGAGAGGGAGAGAGAGCTACTACTACCCGGGCGCGCTCGTCCCATCATTATAAATCACGACGTAATTACACGAGTTCACGTTTGTGCGACGCTGCGGCGGCGGCAGACTCGCAGACAACCACACGCGCGGACACATTTTCGCTCTTTTTCGCGCGCTCACGACTTTGCTGCACGCACACATACGCTCACACACCGAACTCATTACTCTTCTTTGTGCGAGTGTTCGGAGTTCTTGTATTTATGTGTGCATGTCTACCGGATGACTTTTACGTATCCAGTGTTGAACCCTTGCCGGTCGGTGCATTGCTCGTTTTTAGAGAGGAAGCCTTGATTAGCCTAACAAAGTGCACTTGGATATACTACTCGTATGCACCTTTACTTGATTGCTTATTACCCGTGGGAGTAAATTTTTTTCATGTGAAACGGAAAAAAAGTGTGCATTTTCGGTGCTGGTATGAAAAAAACTAGTATAGTACGCTACTCGGAAGGAAAATTGGTCAGCCCAGACATCCTGTTTGTCATCCTCGTCTTCGGCTCGCGTGTCAATTTACACGAATTCTAAACTGTCCAAGCTTTTTCCTCCCACGAAGCGTAATCTACTATTAGACCAACATTAACTTATCAGATATTAAAGAATCATAATTAAAAAAATTATATTTTGAAAGTATTTGAATATACAAACGAAGTAAGACGTCAAACATCAAAATTCATCAATCCATTCTTTAATTGAAAGTACTTAATAAAAACTTAAATACATTCAAAACTTATTAAAGAGAAGTTATCCTAATCCTTATGCCTAAAATAACAATTTTTAATGCCCAAAACTAAAATTATTAATTTTCATAGGGGTTGATAAATAGATACAATAGTTATATATAACCTAAATTTGAAAACATAACATTTTTCAAAATAACAAAACAACGACACAAGCGATATCAAACAATAATGCCTCGATTTGTATTATGTAATTAAAAGCTCTTTAAAACGAATAATGTAAATTATTTAAATAATAAAATAGCAATACAAAAAACTAAATGACTACGAATCCAGCAGTCATTCGTAGTCACAAAACGAAAGAAAATCGATGAATCTTAAAAATTAATTTTCAGCCGCTAACACATAAATAAAGCGGATAAAATGAATTTTTAAATTTGAAAATCGGTTCAGCCGTTCCCGAGATGTAGATACACACACGCACACACACACACAAACACGAAATCAAATTTTCTCAAAAATAGTCGATTTTTGCTCCAATGATATTGAAGTGTATTTATAAGCATTGTTGGAAAACATAGTTTGTTCATAGATACAAAGTTTGTTCTTTGAGGAGGCAAAAGTAATTAGTGCATTGAGTAGCTACTGCATATTTCATGTTTGTAGCGCAGAAAGCGAAGAAAATTAAACACACGTATATATTGCTATGATCGTTTTATTGAAATCCACAAAATAATTTGATGTACATTAATAATTCACGAGCCAAGAACTTTCCTGCGACAGTGATGGAACCAATTCGTCTCAAAAACGATTTTTACCGTAGACATCGACGATGTAGTTGATGGCGCCACCATTCGGACTCGTAAAATGGAGACTAACTTTACTATTGGTAGGTCCACCAGAGGTAATTTTGGCAGTGGCACCCTTGTTCTCCTGGTCCCGAGCGACAACCTGAGTGATGGTGTTGAAGTTGCCGACATCGATGCTCTGATCCGCCTGGACGACCTGGCCTTTCACGGCTGCCTTTTTAACGATCTGTCCCCACAGCTGCCTGTCACCCGATTGTCTCGTACCCACTGTCAGGGTCGTCGCGCTCACGGCGACTGCAGCCAGGGTGACGAGCAAAGCGACGAAAACCAATTGCCTGGACGACATCATTGCGATTGTTGAAAGATAACTTGTGATAAGACAGTTGAATGAGTTTTAGAACACTACTGCTTTCTGTGTTCGTTCCGTGTATGGTAGGACGATTTATACTCTCTAAGAAAAGTATTCCTACTTTTTTATCTGATGACTTGGGTGAGTGTTATCAGTCGATATGCTTAATTAAAGACACAAGTCCCAACACTTGACTGGGAGATATTTGTTTTCTCAATATAACTGTTGTCCCAACAATAATAAAGATAAACATTTAGATCATCCCAAGATGCTTTAAATGTTTGTATTTAAAAATTTGGAATAAAGAGCGAATTAATGAGCAGCAAATAAAAATAGTAGATTGTTTTCCCAGTTTACCTGCTTTCCTAACGATGCTTTTAATGTTTGTATTTAAAGAAATTGTAACAAAAGGTGATTAATTAAGCGGCAGATACAAATAATACATTATTATGTACTGCTCAAAAAACTGGATAAATATTT
>UELV01175851.1:0-11103 GCA_900490015.1 Megastigmus stigmatizans | reverse complement strand
ATATATAAAAACTCTTTTTTTTCGGGTAAATCGTTGACTAACTAGTTGGAGGATTTGTCGGTGCGCTTTATCCTTTGGAAGCTTCTATACGAGAGTTATAGCAATATGTTGTATATATGTTGCAAAGTTCGTAACAAAGACTCGCCATATTATACTCAATAATAAACGTAAATAAGTAATTAGTGTTTTCTGGTTTCAAGAATTGGGAACAAATTACTAATTGACTTATCGTCGAGCTTCGAACACGCAGCCAGAAGCCCACCGACATCGTAAAATTTGAATTTCAAATAATGCTATCGCGGATTATAAGTACAATGCGATCACATTTTAATAGTGCGAATTAGCATTAATAATTTGACAGCAAAGGATTAACGGAGATACGATAGTCTGGTTCCGAATGTGATTCTCCGATACGGATGCTGTGTGCAGGATTCAGTTTATCCAACGTCGATATATTGTAACGCGAACACCAAGCTTGCTCCAATTCTCCGAAATTTCCTATATACGCTTATACCGCATAAACGAAAATTATTCCATTTGTTAAAGAGCTTATATATGCTGCACACAAAATGAATAATGATCGGGTTTACTATTTTTATCTATCTACTTTGCTGTAAAGCTCGCTGCGTACAAAATATCTCTCGTAAATGTTTTAGAGCGAGTGAAGCGCGTAAAATGCGCATGCGATAAAGGTAAAATTCTTGACTGAATTTCCACGAGTATGTATATATATATATACGTGAGGGGTGCATCTCTCACGAGGGCACATAAAGCGACATCCGTCCCAGTTTTTCGCAAAATTCACCATTCGACGATGCAAAAATCTGCCTCCTACCACCCCGAAAACGACTCCCTTATCGTTCGCCAGATAGTCTCGTCGCTTAAAATCTTCACAAGGCCATAAGCCGAGCGAGTGCGAGAGAGAGCAAGATTCGCGAAAAGTGCTCGTAAATTTCTGACGGATACCGTAAAGGCGTGAACGCCGGCTTATGCGCTGCTTACATACATACACACACACTGCACAAGCGGGAACGAGCATGTTTATCCCACGGCTAAAGTCGCCCCGAAACTCGAGCAGTCGATTCTCGTCTACTGCTGTATATAGCCGTGCATATATATATATATATATGTGTGTGTGTGTATTGCATAGCAACGAAAAGATACACACTTTAACGACTTTGGGTTCTCGCGCGCGTCGTTCCGCGATACAGCACGGAGGAGCACCGGGAACGACTGTGCGCGATCGAGCGCAAATTGCATGCGTCGCCGAGACCTTAAAAGTTCAGCGGACACACGGCGCGCTATATAGGGAACGAACCTTCCGCTGACTTTTTTCTCTCCTCGAGAGATCGAAGAGCGAGGAAATATCGGGCGAGCGCGGAAACGGCAAAAGTTTAAAATCATCCCGCTCTCTCTCTCTCTCTCTCTCTGGCGCGTAAAGCGCCATAAAGCGCTTCTCAAGTCTCGCGCGCGCGCTTCCGTTTTCGCAGAGTCCGCGTATCGGTGCGAGCTCGTGGAAAAGTGGCAATAATTTACGCGGCGCGGCTCCGTAAGAGCTTGTAAAAATCCCCTAGACAAGCGCGTCCTTTACAAGCGCGCGATCCTATATACGAGGAGGAGTAAAAAATCACGCTCGTGCAGTGCACATAATAGCCACGCGCGGCTAGACGCGAGCGCGAGCCGTTAATTGTATTATAATAAAGGTATAAATCAACAATGCCACGAAACTGTCCTGGGTGGAGCATTGAAACGACGCGCGAAACACACGCGCTCGCACAGCGCAGTGGTCTATATGATTTACTGCGTCATTATGGCGAAATGAATCGTATTCGCGCTCTCTCGCGTGCATAACTGTATACAACCAGCAGGACAGTACAGTACTATACGAGGATATATATATATGTATGTATATATGTGTGCGTGCGAGAGCAGCGATCGGCAAGCAGTAGAGTCTCGGCCCTTCTGAGATAGTGGCCATTATGCCCCCGAGGATTGAATGCGTACATATATTGCTGTATGCGATTCGCAGCATGGACCCTACTCCATCCATCGCGTATAACCTCTCTGATCGCCACCTATACATATACACACGTATCTATACAGAGGTGTACGCAAGGTGTTTGCCCTTTGAACTTCCTCGTTAGCGCTATGTGCGATGAGGTTTGCGCACGGATTGATTGGGCTGTCAGTGAGTAGTCAATAGAACTGATTATCGTCTTGTCCGTACAGTCCGTTGATGAATTTACGCACTGCCTCTAAATCTACTTTGTGGAAGCGATCGTATTATATATTGCTCTTAAGATCAGTTTGAGTAGATTATGCGGTTAAATTTTCTCTTTGGATTAACCCGATGTACGACTAACCTATGCAATCTAGGCATCAGTTGCTGCAAATTTAAAGTTATTATTTTACATGCATATATATATATATATCTCGTAACTTAATTCGTCTGTCCATTTCATTTAGACAAACTTATCGAGACAAATACACACGTATATGTACGCCAAGGGGAGAAAATTAATTATTCGTCAAGTAATGCAGATCATTTAACAGTCGCGTTAACGGATTATGGGTGTGCAGAGCCAGTAAATGACCAACAGCAGCAGCTGCAGCAGCCCGCCTATTTCTGTATTGCGCGATGAATAATTTAGCGCGCCAGTGCAAGCACACGATCAATAACGATGATCCAGGACTCGCGGGAGCCGGCACGACGGGAATTGTCTTAAATTAGAAAAAAGAGAGAGGGAGAGAGAGAAGAGGTGGAGGTATAGGTAGTACAAAATCTTGTTCGCGAGTATATCCAAGGGATGCACTCTGGCAGCAGCCGCTCTCTGTATACGTGAAAAGAAAATTTTCCCAATGTCGAAATCCAGTCGTCGTCGTCGGGGAGAGATATCCCCGACGCGATTGTCCCGAGCTGCCACTCGCAGGAATATCATAGCGCACTCTTCTCTCGTTTGTCGTCTTATACAGGAGCACTACTCCTTTCTCTTTCGATAAATTCGATTTCAATTCTCTCTCTCTCTCTCTCTCTCTCTCTCTCGCTTGCTCTCGTTCCTTTATTTTCGAGAGATCTCCGTTCGAGAAATCTGCTAGCGACAGGACATAACTCTCAAGAGAGAGAGAGAGAGAGAGGGGGGGGGGGGGGTGAGCTCGAAAGTGTTGGGGTGTTCGCGAGGAGTTCCTTGTCGAAATAAAGCAGTTTATACAGCCCCCGAGACGTCAGCAATTAGCGACGATCGCCTGCCTTGCCTTACTCCTCGCAAGATTCCACGAGAGAAAGAGTAAAGAGAGCAAGCGAACCGAGATATTGGACTTGCGCGTCGATATATCTGCTATCAACTGCGATCCGATTACGAGCTGCGATCGGTTGTCGCGGCCATTCGAGATCACTGACGCGCTCACTCCGTTCTCTGCTTCCTCCGCTCTACTGCAGTTATAAGCCCGGCTAAAACCATTTCATTCCTTCTATTTTTCATTGGTTTACGGCCGCGCGTATTCTTTTAATCACTCGAGAGACCGAGTGTCGCACGTTCACGTTAAGTGTCAATCTTAGGTGGAGATTTCCGATTTAATGGGGAGCTTTTGTAATTTAACTTGGCGCGTGAGCTGTAAAATTGAGGGGTCAATTTAGTTGAGGTTACGTGATGAGAACTCATAAAACCACTCTTCGAAATGGCTTTTAATTATGCTTAATTCGCTTTTCTTTCTCGTAAATAGTTGAATTTTATTCTAACGAGTTTTTTTTTTATTTAATGGATATCATCAATCTTCTAATCGAATTGCACACTAAATTAACTAATTACCAACGGTTCACAATTTCACCGATCCACTACTTTATATATAATATACTAATGCATTACCGACTAAAAAAATCATCTCGAGTCAAAACCGAATTTCAAACTGTCGTAGAAAGCAAGCAGTATAGGAATGCATGCACGCCAAAGGAATTGAGGCATTTTTGCAAAAGTTACAGAACGTATTCGATCGGGACAGCCGCGAGTGAAGCGGACTCGGGAGAGAGGAATGCATATATACCAGAACCTCTGCAAGTCGAAATGAGTTTTTCGAAAATAAAGAGTGCAGTCGTCGAAGCATTAGAGTCAAAGGGAGCTTTTGATCCGTGGAGACGTACCGCAGAGACGGCATATATCGGCACGCGATTTCTCGACTGAGTGAGTTTTCCAAACACGTATGTGCGTATGTGTGTGTGTGTATATGAGCTCGCACAGTTTGTCGCGTATAAGCGCGCGTTGGCTTCGCTTTATGCATCAGACTTTCACTTTTGGAAGAGGGTGTGTAACAGGCTGTTTCCAGCACCTGCGGGAAATACACAGCAGCGATTCCAGAGTAATTCCGGAAAGTGTTTGCTCGTTCGCTCGCGAATTTCCGTCAACGTGTAGCGGCGCCGCGCGTCACGTGTATATATACCCCTAGACCACGTCAATATATACACGCGCCTGAATCACGCTTACGTTCATACGTATATACACATCAGTGGAGTAGAGAAGGGGAATGAGCGGAGAAGTGCGTCGAGACAAATGGATTTTAGATCGAGGCATTGGAAGGAGGGCCTGTGAAGCCCTGCCAACTCTCTCCAATTTCATATTGAAATGAAATGTGCGAATGAAGGAAATTTTTTTTTTTTGGGGTAATGCACTTCGCTGTTTGCGGGCGATCGGCTTATTTTTGAACGCAGACTACTTTTGAATCTTTAAAGAGGGGCAATGTTTTGTCTTGGCGTAGCGATAAAACGTTCATTGCCGTAAATATTTATAAAGCCTTGAAAACATTGGCACGATTTTTCATCGGTCAAGAACTGTAATAACACAATTTTCCTCTCTTTGAAGGTAGTTTTTCTTTAGAATAAAATACGACTCCTTTTATTTCAGAAAAATCAAGACTCTTCTCAAGAACCAGATATACGCATAAATATCGTCAATAATATACGGAAACACGTAGTCTAACTCGATTAGTCTAACCGTCGTAATTGCAAACGTCCTTCATCTTGGACAGAAATCAAACTCTCTCGGAAGGTGCAAGCATATATATAGACGGGCCTAGCCGACACCTTAAACGTCGGAAATCTCTCTCCTCCCAAGCCATCGGCTCCAATCCCCGGCTCGCCATCCCCCTCCCTCCTATATCAGAAATCCATCAGTCGCACAAACTACAACTACCATCGTCATTCCAATTTTCGAATCGGCAAGCCCGTCTACCTCGTACACGCAGGTTACAAATTCGTGAGAGTATGTATGTATAGAGAAGCGTCGCCCCGACGTCGCCTACTGTGCTACTCGTATACGTGCAGTGTGCGTGTATACGTGAGAAGGGGACAGAGAGACGCGTGGATATGATGATCGATTAATCGAGGCGGCGACGCCAGTAGCTGAACTCTCTCTCTCTCGCCGCCTGATTGATCGCCAAGGCCTTTATTAATCAACGACTCGACGAGGCTCGACGTCCCTCTCTCTCTCTCTCTCTCTCTCTCTATAGTGAAATTCACGCGATTGCTACGTAGAGTACGCGGTCGCTGCAATAATAATGGGTGGGTGCGCAACGTCGCGATTGTTTACACTCGGCGCTACGCCGACGCCGCCGCCACCGCCGGCCGTTCGTTAAGTAAATTGCAAGATATACGACGCCGGAGATTTCAATCGGCGTAATGGCCACTTCGAATGATAAAATATCGCGCGACGTCCGCGAGAGAGTTTTTGACGTTGACACGGGGCTGCAGCAGTGCGTTACGCGCCTGTTCCACGGATATATACAGCCTGCATGGGCCGCCGTATACATAGTTCGGGGGTTCAAATACGACAATGGAAATATATATGAATCGCGCGAGAGTTTCGCAGCGATTGTTTGCCGAGCTTTCTCAATGATTTTTCCCGCGCGCGCGCGCATTGTTTTGGACGAATTTCGTTAATGGATATTGTTCGTCAATTATTTCGGCGATTGCGATTTGTTTCCGCGGCCGCCGCCGCGTCGCCGCGTGTGCGCAAATGAAATGGCGCATTTGGACTTTGGATGCTTGCGAGGCTGGCTTACGATGAAGGGGAGTAGAGGAGATTCGCGAGCGATTTTTCATCGAGTGCACTCGGAATTATTGGTGGGCGTATATGGGAAGGATAATTTGACATGGTGCGTAATATTTGCGCGTTGACGACAATCTATAATATGAATAATGATGACAGAAAGTAGGTAGATGATTATGGTACAATTTTCTCAGTTGTATATCAATTGAAAGAAATCTTCAACCATTACAAGTAATCTATTATATAAAGCAATTTTATTTGGAACAAAGCCATTTTCAAAATCTGATCAAAGAACGGTTTTCGATGTCCTTGCACTTAATATAGTAAAGGTCTGGCTTTGTCAGAGGAGAATTTCAGCGCAACCGCGTTGTTCTCAAAGTGCTTTTGTCGAGTATATCGAGAGACGCGTATAGCTATAGCACAGCTGCTTGCATTTACACTGGAATCGCGATTACGTAGCTCTATCGGGTATATGTATAGGGAGAACCTTCTGATAAAAAAGTACAAGGTGACGGGCGTAAAACTCAACGCGCAAAATGAACCAAAGAAAAGTGCTCTAAACGCTTGCAGTAAAAAACGAGATCGTTTTTCCTTTTATAGCGGAGATAAAAAATTTGCTTGTAAATTCGAGCGGTGAAATAAAAAGTGTGAAAAACTTCTGGGCTGAATGGCACTAATTATGAGACCGACTTTTGCAATACATTTTTATCTTCAATTCTTCAAGTTCTTTCGATTGTATTTCAAAAAATTGTCGTTGGAGAAAAATAGAATTGAACTTTCTGGTAACGTAGTTGACACTCGAAACGAATTAATTTAGGAAAACATTCTATTTTTAAAGATGATGGCTGATGAATCCCTTGAAATGAATCAAGTCGATCACAAATTAATATTTGCTTTTGCATATACGTGACATATTACTCATATAAATAGTATTTCTGAAATTGACGAGTGTTGGAACACTTTTGATATTGACATCTTAAGCGACATTCATGTCAAGCCAATTGACACCGCGCTAGCGAAAATAATGTGACGTCCACAGAAATCGATACTGTATAAGGAAGATTAGTTGGGAATTTGTGGTAAGTGGCAGTGCGGCCGATCACTTTTAATTTAAATCATCTATTATTTTATCTGACATTATGAGCGTTCATTTGTTTTTTTTTCTTATATTTTAAAGTTATGAATAACGGAATAGAAGGAATTAAAGCTGTATATATTGCAAAAGTATAAATCTATTACCATCAAGGCTCTTCCAAAAGTATACAGTTTTCCACAACAACAGCTTTATTCCTATGAACCTCGTTCAGGCGGCACCAACGACCTGTTCTTTCTTATTTTCGTTCTTCTGCACTCACCCATTTTACTCTTCGTTCCCACCACTTTCAAGAGCTACACTATCAGCCAAAAGTTTTTGCTTTATAACTTAACCGGGTATATACTAATTTAAATAATTCAACTATTAACTTTGTTAATGTAAGAAATAATAATACAGAACCAATTCAGCAACTATGTATAAGCTCTTTTTCTATTAAAAGACTGTATTCTTTTTAATGCACAGCGATCATTTATCAAAACAGTTAAGTTAAATAATTTATAAGATTTCTCTATTATCAAGCAGAGTATAATTCTTAAAGTCAATTTCCGACGCAAGCAAACTCCCTTGAAGTTTACGGGAAATTTCGTGCCTCGTCGCCGCCATAAATACCTAATTCCCCCGTTCCCGACCCTCCGAACTTTAAACGAAATCTGTCTATTTTGAATTTGCCCCCCCCCCCCCTTAAGTACAAGCTCTAGTCGCGGCATCAGGCAGCAGCAGCAACACGGCAGCAGCAGCAGCCAGTACGTCGCGAAATAATGCAATTGCTCTGCAGCAGCAGTAGCAGCGGTGGTGGCGCGTCGCCTCTCGGAATAAGTGCGCGACACAAGGCGCTTCGGGAAATTATTGTCTGCGCTGTGCTGCAGCTAGCGGCGTATGTATAAACGGGGCGTCGCTACTTGTTATACACGCGCCCCCCCCCCTCTTGCCCCTGTCCTCGGCAATTTTTGCTGCCCGACGACGACGACGACGACGCTCGTTTTCGCTCCCCGCTCCCTTTCTCTCTCTTCCGACTTTTTAAGTTAGCACGGGACGCGAAAATTAACGGGGCTTTTTATATGATTTGCCGCGGCGTGAAATATTGCCGCTGAGCTGTTGGTAGTAGTAGTAGTAGCCGTGTTCCGAGTGCTGGGCGCGCAGCGCATTCATTCCCACACCAGTCCCGCAGCTTGGCCGAAAACGCGCGCGTGAAATACGCCCGACTGTAATCTACGATGTCGTAAATGGTGACGAAATGCCCGCGCCCGTAATTTTACTCTCTTTTGCGCGCGAGTTGCAGCGGCAGCAGCAGCAGAGCGCGATGCGTTTGTTATGGAGGATTAAGGACTGGGATTATTTAATTTTATCCGTTAGAGCGTCGCTTTGGCGCTACTGCTGCGTCTAATGAACGATATTGCCGAGCGAAAATTTCGGCCGACGGTTTAATCGTTTAATCGCCGTAATCGAGTTTTTGCTTTATGGACCTGTTTGCGAGTGTGCACCGAGGAGCTCTTTTTACTTGTCTTACGTGTATATACCGAGGATTTCGCGATAATGTTTTCGGCTAAGCTCACTTGATAGATTAGTATGAAGATATGTGCAGCGTGTAGAGTTTCTTTTTTCATTTACATAGTCGTATCTAATGCGAAAATTGTTCATTCACCATTCAAGTCACTTAATTCAAAAGTTATAGTCATTATGCACTAGCAATAATGACTATAACTTTTGAATTAAGTGACTGAGGAGCATCTCGCGCATCAATGAAAGGTTTAAGAAAATTTTCTGCTCGAGCCGAAAGTGGAGAGCTCGGTAATTACAATTGAACGGCAATTAGCGCCTTGAAATACGAACTCTCTCCAAACAGCGTCGGAATAATCCCTTAATGCCATCGCATTAAGACCACAAATCCTCCCGGCCTCTTGAAAAAGGCGACGCAAAACGACCGACGAAAACCTCAGAGAGAGACAGAGAGAGAGAGAGAGAGAGAGGAAAAACCGCACTCATTCGCTAACAAGGAACCACAATTTCCTCTCTCTCTCTCTCCCTTACTGAGTTTGCAGAGTCACAACGACTTGCAGGATCCGACAATTTTCTCCGGAATATAGACTTTTCCTTCGTTTGTCTTACATGGTTCGTGCCATTAATTCACGACCTAATGGAAATAGTACGGCGTATTTTCCATTATATTAAAGCAAATAGACTTGCAGTTGCGATTTACAGTAATAATGTTTACTCACAGCTCGCATCATTTGTCATTAAATATGCAAAGTGAATGTGCAATTGTCACTCACCTGAAACAAACAAGAAAAACAATTATTTAGTACAAAGTAAATTGCTAATTAAAACTTGACTATGATAATACAAAACGCCTTAAACGATCGCACGCTTATTCTCCCGAAAGCTTAATCAAGTCGTTTAGATACACCAAGCACGAGATAAACCATTCCAAAACGAGGAATCACCGAGCGCACGCTCGTCTCTTATTCAACAAGTCGAAAAAGCATCTACCCACGTCTAATAATTACCAACTTACCCTACGACCCGATGACTCGCACGTGTATATAGCCTCGAAGTCGCAGTCCGCAAACGACATTAAATTGCAAGCCAGCCACGTCCATCGCGCCAGACAAAGGGATTCTCCTCTTCTCTCTCTCCGGACGCGTATAGATATAGCGACTAATACGTGGGTCAGTCGAATCACGCGGCTTACAATCCCTCGGCCGCCGCCGTCGCCGCACTGCACATTCCCTTTTTCCGCGTGCGCGGGCGCGTGCGTCAGGCTGCAGCGGCAGTACGCCTAGATTAATGAGGAGACGACGACGTAGACACGGAGAGAGAGAGAGAATTAAGGGAGTCCATGGCGGCTCGCCAATGGAATTAGCGTAGGTGCCTCGTCGTTCTAAATGCAGCTAAACGACGGCATCCTGATTACACGGGACTACCATGCACACCGGGCAGCTCCTCTCTCTCTCTCTCTCTCTCTCTCTCAGTCGCGGATGGCAATTAAGCAATTGGCCGCGGTTTCCATGTCGAGGCGGCGGCGACGACGACGACGACGCACCATACCACCCGGAAGCTTCGTGTGCGTGCGTGTGTGTGTGTGTGTGTGTCGTCCACCGACGCGAATTCACCGTGAAATCGAAGAGAGAGGAAGGTACACTCTGCACCTTTTCCAGCGGCTATACCATCACCGGGAGCTACTCGCCGTCGCTGCTGCTGCTGCTGGCTTAATTCGTTTTGCATCGGAGAGAGACGGAGAACCACCTTTCTACACGTATATATACATATATGTGCGCGTACTGTAATCAGTTTACAGCCTGACCTGGAGTTAAAAGAGTTTGAGACCGAGAGAGAAAGGGAGACGGACCTTTCGCGCTCGCCGATCTCTGCAACCTTATATATATAAAATGTGTGTGTAAGCGCGTTTTACGCGGATAATCCAATGAAGGTGAGAAGACAGACCGGCAGCTGCCACTACTGCTGTTGCTGCCCGAGGGCCTTTCCGAAACTAGATTAAGCTCGCGCCTTGTTTTTGCTGTCGGGGAAAAGGCTGCGGGAAACTGGACTCCCTCTCCATTCTATATCGCTTACGGGAGCTGCTGCGACGTTTTTGCTACAGGGAACGTGGGAGGTTGGGCTTCAAGCCGATTTCAATGAGGATCTCTCTAAATAATTTGCGCGAGACTTGGGCGTCAAAAGAGCGTAATAAAAAGCTCTATGGCACCAGTAGAGACAGCTGAAAGATCGTTAATGAAAAATATGTGTCTCTTTAGAAATCCTTTGAAAAGGTGAATTGCCAGTGTAATTTTTACTACAAATATATATACTTTAATGAGACCTTAAACTTTTGACGAGATGAGCGTAAAGTTGCAAACTGTCAACTCCATTATAACTTATTATACGTTTTATAGTGATGAGATCATAGTCTACTTTCACTTATATATATATATATATATATATAAGTGTAAGCTAAATGTAATATATATATATATA
>UELV01175848.1:0-17332 GCA_900490015.1 Megastigmus stigmatizans | reverse complement strand
GGATAGAGAGAGAGAGAGAGAGAGAGAGAGAGAGAGAGAGAGAGAGAGAGAGAGAGACAGAGAGAGAGAGAGAGAGAGAGAACTAGCTCAGAAATAATTCATCAGGTCGACAAGAAAGAGAGAAAACGTGCTGCAAAGCTGGACGAGGTTGTCCCTCTATCTTTTTTGTTACTTCGGTGGCAATAAAAACTATATATGGTGTATTAGAATTAGATATACCGCAGCTATACGCATATATATTTTTGAAAATAAATTTTCTCTTTGAAAGTATGTGTGCATTCGTTCCCGGTCTCACTTTTTTCCTTTACTTCCACTCAGTGTCATAGTCTTTTTCTTATATATTTAGAGTCTTTTATGGCTGTTTCCTTTCTTTCACAAATAAAGCCAATATACCAAATAAAGTCATAAATAAAGCCAACTTCATCTCACGAATAACGTCAGGATACTTATAATATTCCAAACATCGT
Organism: Megastigmus stigmatizans; assembly: GCA_900490015.1. Lineage (NCBI taxonomy): Eukaryota > Metazoa > Arthropoda > Insecta > Hymenoptera > Megastigmidae > Megastigmus > Megastigmus stigmatizans. Next base: position 16,865 of record UELV01175848.1, on the reverse strand, counting down.
TAATTATGTATAAGTAGAACTTCTGTTGCAAAAAACGATATTCAGTAATCTGGTAACCGGCTTTTAAATGTAAATAAGAATGACTATTCTTGGAAATGCTATACGTTATCAATTAATATTTATCAATTTTGAATATGATTCCTTCTATATTTTTCCGATAAAGCCTTCTAAAATACATTTATTTCATTCTTTCTATTTAATATACGTCAACAGGACAAAAGTATTATCAGTGCGTTATCATATTCTCTTAACAAGCTTATTTATTCTGCAGGACATGCAGATACTGACAGAAGATATTTCCAATACATAAAAATCAACATTACTGTCTCGCATTTCCGGTAAATACAGCAGACCTCAGGTATAAAATTTAATAAATTTGCATGCTTTTATGAACCCGGCACAATATTCCTTGAACTAAAGCATTTTAAAAATGTTATTTAATCTCAGTATAATATCGAGAAAATCCAATTCAATCAATAACAGAATATAAAATACATTTTCCTACTCTACTTGCGGAAAATTAAAAAAATATGACTAAACCTTTATTGAATGGCAAAAGTGATTGCTAGAATGCAAATTTTTTTCTTAAAATAGAACCTATCAATCTTGCAAAAAGTTTTCGAAAATGACATGTTCTTTTTTTTAGAAGTAACTAAAATTTCTACCCAAAATAATGCGAAGTACGATTAGCCTCAGTCTTTTATTTTTGCTCGTACAATAATTTATAAAATTTATTATGCACCAAATACTTCCCGACGGAGCTATTTATTTAGAGCTTCACATTTACCCTTCTTACGTGCAATTTCGCGTTGAAACTAGAATAGGGCACTTTTTGTCTCCCCTATACCTTTTCCGGTTTTTTTTTTGTTTTTTTCTTAAAAGGAAAAAGCGACTCGCAAAATGCGAGATGCATCTATAAAGATACGCAATTATACAGTGTCCACGTCTGCGCTGTCCGGCTTTCATTTCCTTTAGCCTCGCATGGCACGACGACGTTTAGCAGACGCGCGCGGGCGCACATACTCTGAAAAACATCGCGCGAGCGTGCATATGGAGAGTCTGGAAGAGAGAGGAAAGGAGTCGTCGTCGTCGTTGCCGTAGTCGCGCAAAAACTCTGTGACGTTGAAATATTTAATGGTCCGCTTACGGGGCGGGGCGGGGCGAAGTAGATGCGCGAAAAAGTATGAAAGTGGATAATGGCATCGCAAATTTTCGTCTACGTGAGCATCTATATGGCGTACACTCACACACACACACCCACAAACACACACGCACACACACACACACAAAAACACACAAGTGTGGCTCTGGCCGAGCAGATTTTGCAAGTTTTCATCAATACTAATTCGCTCGAGCACGGATGCTTTTACAGTGCTCACGGACGCTGAAATGTTAATGATGACCTTTTTACCTCTGACGTTCGCTTATTATTTTATGAGGAGTGCATTATTATGTTTTATATAGAAATATGAGCCTTCGAATATCGCTCTTGCAAGGAAAGGCGAGTATATCACGAGTGACGATTTATATCGATAAGACAAGCGCAGTTTTCGTTGCTGACAGAAACTGTGTTTCTTCAAAGTAGAAAATGTGTTTTATCATGTGCGATAATAAATCATTTCCTTTTAGCAACGAAAAGCTCTTTTATTCCAATTATACGTATTACTTAATTTATTCCGAGAAATATATATTTCAGATTAGTTCATGCAATTCTCAATATTTGTAATATGTAATACTTTCTATGCATATGTATTATGAAAGTCTTATTCCACTCTACGAACTCCCTTCGTACGAAATACAATGCGCTCTTATACAATGATAGATATACCGGTAGCTGCACATTATATAAAAATTTATAGAATAAGAAAACGGAGCGATTGATAAACAATAGTAAGCATTGTATTATATCTGATTCCAGGTACAGAGGCCTCTATCGGAGAAAAAGCTTCGACACGCGAGGCATCACATTTGAAATGCAAGAGCACTTGATAAAGAATATAATAACTGATCCCGCTAATTCAAAGGAAAATGCAAAAAGCAATACGAGGAGATGAAGGAGAGCTACTGCAGAAAGAAAGGCGCGAACGCTGAGTGTTTGAAATTGAAGGAGCTCTCGCTCCCGCTGCTACTTCTACTGCTGCAGAGGGAATAAGTAATCGCGAGACGCGCGAGGAATCGAGTAGCGAGCGAGAATTTGGTTTCGTTCAATTATTCACTGTCGCGATTAATATTTAATGGTAATTACAAAACATTGTTGCATTAGTTTATTCATTCTGTGAGATTCATGCGCGGAGCGAGTACGTTTTGAAAATGTAGCGGAGAGTGGATTGCAGTAGCGTACACTTTTAATTAATTATGCATTTGAATAATATTGTTTTTTTTTGTAAATTCACGATTAAGAATTAAAGTATGGATATTACTAAATTGATCTGCATTTGAAATTATTAATGTCAATTCTAGTATGTCTGATCATCGTTCGAGTATCATTTCAGTCGGTTTTGAATGTGATATATTACAGAGAATAAAATAGTTAATTTGTTTACTGCATTATTATAATAGAACAAAAGTTTGCAGTTTATATTGGATCAGTGCCAGATACAGAGAACTCGAATTTTCTATCAAACATAAATACATTATAAATCATCTATATGAGCTAACTACGTGTCGCTATTATTCGAATTATTGCATTTGAATAATGCTCAGTTCATTCTATAATAGTTCAAATCATGTATATAAAATTATCGTTAATATTTTCACCGTGTGTTCACACTGCACGTTTCCGACCAACATTTGCCTAGCAACAAAACATACACGTAATGTGTGCTGGTACACCCTGCGGTATAAACTCTCTGGAACGCGAAAGTGTCACATGCACATTGACTTTTGCATACACACATACATACACAAAGTGCACATACACCGAGACTCGGCACACAAACAGGTACCTTAATTTGCATAATTTATAAAATTTATCTAATCCAGTTTCTCGCGAGATTTAATATTCCGCACATAAACAACCGGCATATAAGACATATAATACGCGATTTTGTTAGTTGGAAAGTGTATGTGCGAGGAGAGCGAGCGAATGAGCTGCACGAAGAGAGAGAGAGAGAGAGAGAGAGAGAGAGAGAGAGAGAGAGAGAGAGAGAGAGGACGAGGGTTCGCGTGACGGCAATTCGCAGTGGCGTGAGTCTTTCTCTCTTTCCCCTTTACTTGCACATAAGCTCACATGCACACGTACGTAAAATACATACACGCTTCCCAGGAATTAAAGGATGGCGCCTTCCCGAGACTGAGAAGTAAGAGGAAGAGAAATGGACCGCGTTCGGTGTCCCGAGGAAGCTGAAGAATAGGAAAAATACAAGTAGCAAGAGAAAGAAAGAAGGGATGAGTGAAAGGGTACGAATTAAGGGTCTGTCTCTAAGGTTGGTTACGTCATTTCTTGGGGTTACATTCAATTCTATACCGAATCTACTATCCGATCGATGATAAGTATCACAATTTCAATTGTACAAATAATTAACGGGTTTTATTATGTAGTACACTCATGCATAAAATTTATCCGTTAGTTCTTCCCTACAATATTTTTTAAATAATCCAAAAATTTAGGTTTATCGTTCAACTTTAATTTATAAACTTACAATTTAAATTATTGTGATCTTGTTATTATATACTTCCCGCAAACTTTAACTACTGATTGTTAAAATTACAATATTCCCTGATTGATATTTTCACTTAAATTATTCATTCAACAAGTTATAAGTCAATAGTAAATATAGTATCCCTGTATGTAATATAATATACTTAATATACAACGAAATTTCACATTGAAAAAAATCAATGTTTTACTCACGCGGGTATTAAGAATAACCAACTGGGAAAATGAAGATGGAATAATCGGAATAAAATCTGAATCCGGAACGAAATTATTTCGCAAGTATAAGCGACATGCAGCAGGGGCCGGGTATCATGGAGACAGAGCCTAAAACTTTTTCTCGATAGCTCGGGCTGCGCGCGGCTGCTATATACCGCGTGCAAACATGGCAGCCGTGACGCGAGTCCCCAGTGCAGTGTCTCGAGACTCTCACCGCGCGATATCTCGCCCATGAGATCCCATAAGTCGTTGCGAGTCATGGACTTTGCCAGCCAGCAAGACACTGTTTTTCTCCAACGCCTGCGCCAACATATATATGTGCACATAGCAGTGAGTGCGGCTGCACCACGGACCTTCAGCCCGGCCTTTTTATGTATTTCTGCGTGAAATGACATAAGTCGCGGATGCCAGCTCAAGGCTTCATTATATACCGAGGATACCTTTATACATCGCACGAAATTTTTCGTCCATGCGCACGTATAAGTGTCCTATATGATATAATTGATTTATCAGCGGGCTTTAAAGTGAGTCTCGGTATACATATTTTTGGTACTTGTTGAGTGCGCTTTCTTGTTGCTCCAGGTGATCGGAAATTATTGCAGATTTACGATTTGATATGCGTGCAGATAACAATTAATAATTCATCTTGTACGCACGTCCGTTTGTTTTTATTAATTTTAAATTTACGACGATTTCGAAGCACACAATTATTCCAATTAGAATGTCAATAGTGGTAGAAAATAGTGGTAGAAAATTTAATGGATAATACTGGATAAAATAAGACATTAGAAAGTCGCGCGGGCAAACAATAAATTTATTTGCCATGCTCTAAGCTCGTTGAACTCGTCGAAGAAAATATAGGGGAAAAGATAGTCGGGCGGCGCACGGTTAAAGGCCTAAGGCCTTGCAGCCTCGCGGATCGCGAGTAGTGATCGCATAAGCGCACGATTTAAATTTTCGAGGCGGCTGCGGCGGTGGCAGCGGCCGATTAGCGAACACGCGCTCGTTCCCAAGCCGCCACCGCGAGTGGCGGCAGAAAGAAATCCCTCGGTTCACGTAACGCCCTGACTTCTTCATCGGCTCTATATATATATATATACACTCGCGAAGCTCGAGGGGGTACAAATAAGAAGGGAGAGAGAGAGAAGGAGCGATTCACGCGCCGAGTTTGCTAGTTTAAGCAAAAAGCTACCGTGTGCCAAGCGATCGCGCAAATTTGCATTTTTAAAAGGTTTTGCCTTGGAAACCTTGGAGCCGGAGGAGAGCAAAAAGGGAGATAGTTTAGATTACATAGTTTTATAGTTACTTCAATGCTAATTCGAGATTTTTCGCGAGCGCTGGTATTAATACTTATAAACGTGATATTTGTTTGGCTTTTGTTTAAAGCAGTATTCTCTCTATCTCGTAGATCGACATTTATTATATATATTCATCAGTTACGAAATTGAAGTATAAGCTGCATTATTAAAATGCTTATTGAATCGAGGAGAAGTTAATATTTTAAATTTGGAAAAATATATTTGACCGCGGTAATTTATTATTTCCAATCTTTAATTTAGTAATTATAGGTATAATTAAATTCCCTTTGAAAAACTCATTAACTAATTGTTAAAATAAATTATGCAGCTACTTGAGTGAGAAAACTCTAATTTCGTACATACAGTAATTACATAATTTTTATATAAACAATTATGTTATACGTTTTATTATTCAGAGTTTGAAATATCTGTCTTATGCAAAATTATAAATTTATCTATTGATTGGTTCATTCGAATTCTGTAAATTGTAGTTTCTATATATTTTTTCGATTATCCAATTAAAGATGCACGTATAGATCGTGCAAGCAACTTTGCAAGTCGGGTACACTCATATAATTCATTTAATATATACCATTCGCAATATATTTGAATGCATATACATAGCGCGAGTATATTCCTGTGATAAGTAATCAGTTTAAAAGCCTTTGCGCTCTCCCAAAAGTTTCCTTCGACTCGAACGAAAAAGTCCGCATAATAAACAATGGAAGTAGGCGACTCTAGAACGACGCGAGAAATAATCGAAAGAAAGTGCCGACATATAAGAATTCGCTCGACTATAACCTACCGTACGCGTAGTTTTCCGCGCTCAAATCGCGATGACGAAATAACGCGCCTGTGTACTCCTGAATCGAGCTATTGAATATAAACCGTGATTACTTATCGGTATATTTTAATGCTCGCGGACGCTCACTGCAGCAGCCCCGACAAAGTCGATTTCTCGCCGATCGAAAGAAAGTCCTTCAAAGTCTTTGCGGGACTCCGCTGCGCCGCTTCTCTGCAACCGCGCCGTGTCTGAATTATTACACACGCCTACAGATTGGTAGGAAACGATATAATGACCGTGGCTGCTGCCTGCTTCCTTGCTTCGTACTGTTTACACACACACACGCGCGCGCGCGCGCGCGGGCATACACACACAGACAGATGTGCAGGAGAGCTCGCGTGCGCGCACGGATGTACTTAGCGAAAGTGCACCGCGAGTGCGCGGCATATACAGAGTGGCTCGACGTGCAGCATCATCGGCAATATATAAAGAAAGAGGCGAAGAAGAGAGAGAGAGAGAGGGGGGGGGAGGAAGAAGAGAAGGAAGAACCGGCAGCGGCCGCGCAGCTTCTTCAGGTGCCTTGTATCTCGCGAGACTTGAAAAAGTGGCGTGCACGCGCCTACAGACGTAAATAACACGCATACATATATATATATATATATAGTTATACCGTGACAACCTCGCTCAAGTTTCCCGCGAATAAAATTCATAAAGCTGTGCGTGCGGGTTCACTTTCTTGGGCTTAATTCGAGTTATGCCTTTGGCAAAAGTTGTTTAGTTAGTCGAGAAGCTGACGGTCCAGTGCGAGTAATATAAATGTGTGCAGGAAGGAGAGAAACTCGCTACGCGCGAGAAAAAATCAAAGCGCGCGATGCAATTTTCTGCTGTATATAATAACTGTACGCTAAATTTTCGAGCCAAGGCTTTTATAAAACTGTAATAGCAAATATTTTTTTAAGCGCATAACTGATGAAGAACACCATCAAATATATAGTATATCGATAAATAAACCTTTTTAATTTTCGTTTATAAATTTAAGAGTAAACAAAAAAATTAACTGGGAGCTTATGTAGTTTGGTGTGACCAACCGATTTCATATGGTATGAACAAGCCATTCGATAAATGACGTACATGCGGCGACTGAGGGAGTGAACGAGAGTGATCAAGAGTGGGAGAAAGAGCGAGGGAGAGAGCCGTCGCCACGTGTAGTGCAAGGTAAACAAAATTAACCGCAGTGCGTTATTTCATGCGATTCGAGGCATGAAAGAGAAGGAACAAGAGGGAGGAGCAGAGAGAAAGCGAGAGAGAGAGAGAGAGAGAGAGAGAGAGAGAGAGAGAGAGAGAGAGAGAGAGAGAGAGACTGATAGCAGTATCTCTCAGGAGACAGGTCGAGCGAAAAGCTCGTGTGTTCTATAAGTGGCAGTGGCGGCAGCGGCGGCGGCAACGACGACGGTGACGTCGGGATGCGGCGACTTGTAAGCAAGTCATTATATGCGTAGTGGCAGTTACGATATAGCAATTTGCAATGCCAAACGGACCTTAGCATAATTGAAACTCCATTTTCCCATGAAACAATCGGCCACTACTTGCCGCTGCTGCTGCCGCCGCCAACGTCTCTTCCTATATAATACTATATACCGCACTGTTCTATGCCATATAGGTATATACATGCACTCGCATGGAGAGAGAGAGAGAGAGAGAGAGAGAGAGAGAGAGAGAGAGAGAGAGAGAACAATTGGGTCCTTAGCGTCGATATGACGTTTATGTATAGTCGCGCCGAATGCTTGCAGTGTATAGAGATTAGTGTAAAGGGATGTATAGAGCGAGGGAGAGAGATAGAGAGAGAGGGAGTGGGAGAGAGACTGCTTTCAAGCAAGCGCTTAATTTACGGCTATGTCTAATCGAGCCGATGCGATTGTGTCGGCTTAATCGATTCCTTGCTTCAAGTGGCAGCGTCTCTCGTCGCGCGACGCTCACCGCAGGATTCTGGGCTTCAAGAGTTGATAGCGCAACTGCCTGTGCGCCCATTCTCCTTTAAATCTATATATATATATATTAAGGGGGATTTTTTATAGACAAAAATCGTCCCATCTAAAGTTTTGAGTACGCTTTGTTAGAGAAATGTTGAAACTTTTCAAATAATCTTGCATTTAAAACAAGAACAAATAATATCTTGGTAATAATTCCCTCGTTACAGCAGTTGTACATTATCCTCGCAATCTTGAGATTCATTAAAAAAAGGCAATATAGATATGAGTGACGGTCAATTAGCCACTAGAATTGCAAATTGTCAATTCTTGTATACTTGTGTGTTCACACAATCTTCATAAAAGTCAAAGAGAGGAAACATCGTTAGATTAAAAACTCCACCTTGACCCGTATGTAGCGTCAATTGCGCACCATGCAGAACGCGCAGAAAAGCGCTTATGTAACGGAGCATGCGTTACGCGCATTTCCAGTCGCATGCACAGCAGCTCGATTAAGCGCAGACTCGTGAATTTCTGTGCCGAGGTAATGCATGCATGCATAGGGCTGACGCATCACGGGTGCAGGAATTGGCTCTCCCTCTCTCTCTCTCTCTCCTGTAGCCGTGCCTGCCCCCCGACAAATCCCAAGAGTGGCAGAACTGCGCCCCGGCCGAGCCGAAATATGCCAAAAATTTCGCGAGATCAGCGCCGGATCGCGGGATATTCCAGCTACGTCCGCAACGTATCATCATTATCATCATCATCATCATCCGAAGAATACAGATCTTGGCCTCAGCCGCCTATTCCATTTTCCCGTATACTAGGCTGCTGCTGCTGCTGCAGTGGCAGGAAAACGCGTTGCGCGTTATACTCGCCTTCCCGTGTGTATATACCGTTAAAATATGCCGGGCAAACCGCGCGCACGAGAGAGAGAGAGAGAGAGAAAGAGAGAGAAGAGAGAGAGAGAGAGAAACTGGGCCCCACGTGGGTGTGGAAATAGCTTCGGCCATTGTCTTCTACATACAATGCCCTCGGCGATCTTTCGCACCCGATGTTATATGCTCCTCGATTTTCTCTCTCTCTCTATCTCTTTCTTGGCGATTGCAAGCGGTCGGCTCATACGGTACAACTGCACCTTTGCTAGCGTGGACTTCTGCAGGGTATATACCAAATTGATTTTTCACCGAAATTTGGTTTCTCACAAATTATCGCTTTATTTCGCGGGACAGGTATTATGTCCGCGTGATTGGCATCATTACGCTGCAATTGCGTAAAATCGCTAATAGCCTTCAAGCAGCGAGATTGCCTGCTAATTTCGCGTTGTATCGGCGATGCGCGTAAAATATATCCTCGGAAGTAACAGATGCTTAAAAAGGCCATTAAATCATGGAAAACGTAAAATTATTGGCAAGGATTCGCCGACGTCTTTATCTAAACACCGGCATGTAAATAGTAAAATCCAGAGGCGCCTATAAGCCTATCAACATTGTATAACGTTCGTAAATATATATATATATTTTAGCCGTTAAATTCACTGACTGACATGGGGTATGCAGGGGGGACCTGTATAAAATTAATAGGCATCGTGATTTTTGAGCGTTTACGTCTTGCAGGACTCGACAGACAGACGTCCGTCAAGCAGTCTGACAGGCGATTGGCTGGCGTTAAACTTTTTTAACGCTGGGCCGCGCGCTCATAGTCATATATTCCTCCGTGTTTCCATGCATAAATTATGCCGTGATGGCGAACACACACACACACACACACACACACATACACCTCGATTATACGGCGATGCGGCAAAAAGACACAACGGCTGGGCTTTTCCAGCTTGGCGCACGAATTAAGCCATTTCGTGGAATATCCTATGTAAGCAAGCCAAGAGAGAGAGAGAGAAAGAGAAAGAGAGAGAGAGAGAGAGAGAGAGGGAGAGCAAGTGTAGGTACAGAATGTAAGAGGCTGCAGCAGTGAGAGGAAGAGGGAAAGATACATGATTTTTGTCGTCCCGCGCACGCGCCTTGCCCTCACCGCAGCAACATCTGTTTACAGGGCAACAATTATTTTCCACGCGGTATATACCTTTCTCTCTCTCTCTCTCTTGGCCGCACTCAGGCACTGTACCACACACGTATGTATGTATGTATATACACATTGCGCTGCAGAGAAAGAGATACACACGCGTAGCAGCGGCGTGGCGCGCAGCTCTCGAATTAGTTTCGCCGCTTGCTCTCTGCGAGCTGCTGCTGTTGCTGCTGCTGCACAAGCGCGCGTTCGCCTTAATGAGGCAGGAATACGCTACCGGCACGCCGCATTTATCAGCACAAGGCGGTCGGTCGGTCGCATGCGCGCTTTGCCTCCACCGACGCCGCCGCTGCTGCTGCTGCTGCTGCTCTTCGGCTGCTGCACCCCTTTGCCCGCACTGTTATCTCTCATTCTCGACTTCTTCCCGCGCGCGCGCGTACCTCTTAAGCTTTCAGTTTCTCTCCTTTTCTTTCTCCTTTTCGCGTTTGCTGCTTCCGTAGACCAGCCATTATATTAAGATAATCGTATTATGAAATGTTTTTCTATGCGCGCGGCCGCTTTCTTTTTGGCCCTATACTGCGCCACTACGCGGAGGACTTGTTTTGCCTTTTTTGCTACCTTCGATTAGCGGCATATTTATTCAGTTCTTGCCAGCTCTTGTATCTTTAAATGTATAATGCCGAGATCTGATGCTGCATCTTCTTTGTAAAATAAGAAATGCAAGAAAGTCGCTAACAGCATTGCGACTTACTTTTCCACGCGTTTATCCAAATGATACGATTTAAAAATGTTTAATTATAAACGATTGTAGGTCATTTTTCTCCTTGCAATGTTATTGCACCCGATATTTTTAAAGATAAAACCTATCAACATCACTAATTACATTGGTAAGGTTCCTTTACTTATTCGTATTTATTTAGAGATGAAATTGGTCAGGAACATAAGTAGACAAGAGATAACTTGTGCGCGGTTTTGTAGACTAATATAGCTTGCACAGTCATAATACGAAAAAGTGTAGAAAGATTACTAAAACTTTTTTCTAAAAAAATAATAAACCAGCTACTGTTACTAAGTTAACATATCTTGTATGTAATTTACCCCAAGCTTATTTCAATGTTAATATTATAGAAATATAAGTGACAAGTTATAACTTTTAGAAGTTGTTGAACTGGTATATGAAATATGAAAAATTACATTATACTTTTTAACAAATATATTCTAATTCAGTGCTCACGTGTGTATATTATCAGCATGTGTCAAGAAAAGGCTCAAAACAAATTTTATTGAAACATCCGTTTATTTTCAAAAAGATAAGAAAAGAATTTCGAAAACATGGTACGCCGAACAATTTCATCAGATACGATCGACACAATTGTGTACACACATAAGTAGCAAGTCAGTCTTATAACGACCGGAATATATATATCTTGATATAAGATCGACCTGCATTTTTAAGAAAATAACTCCCAAGAGGATTATTTAATCCATTTCTTCCTAAGCGGCCATTTTATAGTCGATTATTATAATGTATTTTTGATTTTTCATCACATTCAAACCACCATTTTGAAATTTTCCAATGGAATTTTCAAAATTCTGACTTCGGAATCGTAAAGAGCGGACAATTTTACTTCGGAAAAGTGGTATTGGTTATTATTATTCTTTTTTCGACAATTTTTTAGGCAAAAAACCAATCGACTATAAAATGGCCGCTTAGGAAGAAATGGGTTAAAAAAACGCCATGGCATTTAAAGTAAATACGGCTACGGCGTGTAATCACGCGTAAAATAAACAAACAAAAATATCACAATTCATCAACACTTTGCATTCACCCATAGCTATATATATAATGCTTTGAACATTTCCAAGAAAATCAAGTATACGAAGCAAGTGTTTTTATATAAAACTGCATCCACCCGAAAATATTTAGCCTCTATATACTTCCACGAAGCTCCTCCCGCATTATCTCGTAGAGCCGCGTCAAAAGCTAACAAACTGTTATTACACGCGCGCAATGCTTTCCAAAGCTGAAGCACAAAAATTACAGCGTCCATATTGTCGTTACAACGTGCAGAGAGACAGAGGGAGAGAGAGAGAGAGAGAGAGAGAGAGAGAGAGAGAGAGCGCAGAGAAAAAGCGCAACCGAGATTAATAAAAACACTTTTCGCGAGTGCAATATCTAATCACAGCGAGAGCGTGAGCGCATAGGTATATATATGTATATACGTATACAGAGCCAGACGCTTGGGCGCGCGCCCGTCCATCCTCATCCATTATTCCCTCTTCGTTCGCGACTCTCTCGCTCTCCCGCTACTCCGGCGCTCTATACATATATATATACAGAAACACACACACACACAAGGCCATCCATTCCTCCCTAGTCCCTCCGCCCTCGGCATTGCGCATAGCATCACACGCAAAGCCCACATAGATACATATATACATATACACTACATATAGACACAGAGAGCTAGTGCAGCAGCAGCAGCAGCAGCGAGAAAGATCTCTCTGGCATAGCGCGCGCGGAGCTCGACGCGCAAGATTTGCAGTTTCGCGGAATGCTTGCACTCGCTCGTCCTGTCCTCTCTGCTCTCTGCTCTCTCTCTCTCTCTCTCTCTCTCTCTCTCTCTACCTCCCATTCTCTACCTCCCTTTCCCTATATACCTCGTTTCAAAGTGCGCGGAGATTGGAATTTAATCATCGGCCAGATTAGAATTCGCTCCGATTGCTGGGCACGTACACATTATGACCCTCGGGCTAGCCGCGCGTGAAAGAGCGAGAGAAGAGGATAGAGAACTGGGCGAGCGAGAGAGAGAGAGAGAGAGAGAGAGAGAGAGAGGAGAGCAAAGCGACTCAGAGCCGCTCCAGCGTGGAACTGCAGCATCGGCTATTGAGTTTCGCGAAATGAAAAGCCAAAGACGCGCCCGATCGTGGAAAAGAGGAGCTGCAGCTGGTGAATATTGACGCAACTACGGCGCGGCGCAGCTCCCTTGTATTATTACTTTTTATCAATTGAGCGATTCGGCTACGCTCGATCGAATCGCGTCGCTTTACTCGCACCGCTCCGCACTTATATGGCCAATAGTTTTATGTAGGGCGGCATTGCCACCGTCGACGATTAAATTACTTCTCGCTGACTGACGTTTCCACCTATGTGCGCAGTGTGTTCAGTGCATGCATACCTGCATACCTGTATATAATGTAGCGCTTGTATATATATAGGCTGCTAAGCCTGTGTCTTCGACGTTTCCTCCAACAATCGCATGGAATATGTTAGCTGTTTGGCCGACCCTAATGAATCGCTAATAGTCGAGAGCCTATAGACTATAGCTATATAGTAGGGCTTTATACGTACACGCGCGCCTGTGCGTGTGTGTGCGTGTGTGTGTGTGTGTGTGTGTGTGGCTTTAAATTTCACACGAGCTTTTTCCAGCTCATCATTGTTGCTTTACAGCTTCTCTTTGATTGGACTCGTTTGCCAAGTTTATATGCAGTTGCGCTATTCTGGCAATTATATTTTTACCTTTCCACATTGCGCATAGTCATAAAAATATTTTCCCTGCCTGACTTATTTTAGATTTGGAATTTTTATCGAGAATATTTTGAGTGACTTATGTAACGTTTTGCAAAAGAATGAATAAATTTTGAACTAAAGAAGAAACAATTCAACAAGCGTAAATGTGAAACAATATAGAATATTTCGGACACGTCTACCAATCAGAGAGCCGGGCCTTACCACTTTCTTTGATGAACTTCACAGAGCTAAATATATATAACAGCTCGACGCGAGGGTCGATTTTTTCCTTTCTCCTTACGTGCACTACTCCCAATTAGCTACGCTAACGGGCGGTGTTATACAAAGTGTCGGGCAGGCCCACGTTCTCCATAACGATCTGTAACAGTAGTCGCTCCAACATTTACTTTTAACTCCGGAGAAACCCGAACGCTCACTTTTTACTATTGCGCGCCCATACCCATCAATTGAATACTTTACATCATCTATATAGTTACCATCAGCTACACGATTGTAATAATTCCAATCCATATAACTATGTGTATAAAGTACTTCCTAGTACAGCACCAGTGCATTTTACATCCTTCATGGCAATGCCAACAAAGACAAAAGCTTGGCTAAACATTTCAATTTTTGCACCATTTCGTTTATCTTTCAACAGCCAGCACTGTTATTTAGCTGAAAACTATACGCGTAACGGTGTGCACGCGGTGTTTCTCTTTTTTTTTTTTTTTTTTTTAAAGAGAGGAGAATAAACCCGCGCGCACACACACGAACAGCTATAGTACACAATCGATAATTATCTTTTTACAAATGCAGCGCCGCAGAGCGCATGAAAAAGTTTTCGCATGCCGCGAAACACTAGGTAGCTAACATTGGTGTGCAAGGTCTACTTTTCAACCGAGAACCGCGCGCTACTGCTTCAAACTGCAGCCTGGAATAATTTCGATATGCATAATTGCTCAACAAATGTACATATTTTAATAAGCTTCCGAGCATAATTATTTCGATAATTCCTAGAAAACTCAATGAGGTTGTTTATATGATTATATAAAATGCATGTAAATGTTATTTATTATTATTATGCATGCAGAGCAAAGTGCCGAGAGAGAAAGAGACACGTGTCACAAGCATACACCATGTCCCAATAAAGCAGAGAGCAACAGATCCTTGAGCTCGATTTGCATTTTAATCAGCCTATGAACATTAACTCACGCCTCCGTATACACCGACGAGCGATTTACTTATTTCGCTCGTAGCGCGCGTTACAATAACATTATATACGCTACCGACACATCCATACTCATTCGCTCGGACCTGGTATTCTTTTTTTTTTCTTTTTTCTTTTCAGAGTTCCACTATAACAGGACGCGCAAACTCGATCTATTTCGCCTGGGCTACCGATCGACTCGTTCTGCTCGCGCGTTCTTCGGCGTTTTTTTTACAGCCACATAACAATATCGTTATATCCTATAATCATTTTTTGCGCCTTGTCTTTTGTCCCTCGAGCTCGATCGCCGACCCAATACTCTTCGCCTTCCTCTAATATTCTCGGGCTCCTTCCCTGTCAACTCACTCTTTCCTCTTCCCGCCCTCCCTCTTTCTAATCTAATCTTCTGGTCCTCGCTCCAACGTATCCTATTTCTCATCATAAGCGAAGGAGAAAGAGAGTAGTCGCAGCCGCAGCAGTCAAGAGGGAAAGAGTGAGAGAGGGAGAGAGAGAGAGAGAGAGGAAAAAAGAGGAGGAGGAGGAAAAGGACGATGGAGGAATGCGCAAGCGGCGCATTTGCAAAGCGCGAAAAAGAAGACGAGGAGGAGAGCGAGAATGAAAAAAGAGGCCTCCGGAGTATATAACGAAGTGCAGCAGGTGGAGTCAAATATCCGGCGAGTTCCGAGCAGCCATGGCATTTCTTTCTCTTTCTTTCTCTCTCTCTCGCTTCGCGCTGCTACAGCTTGAGGCCCCCGACTTTAATTGCAGGTGACTCCTTATCGCGAAACATGTGAGTGTATAAATACGCGGCTCGAATATGTGTGCGTAGATGTGGGGAAACGAGTCCGACTGATTCATCCTCACCGACTATATATATATATGAATTTTTAAATTTATTTAGATTTACGAAGCTTTTCGGTAACATTAATTACTCGACTTCCATGCGCGTTTTCTCATGTACGGCCGCCGCCGCAACTACATCCGCAGAGCGCAGGCTGCAGCCACAGGCAGAGGGAAAAGGAAGCCAGTCTTTAAGACTTTTCTCGATAACGACTAATCAGAGGGACACGAAACTTATCTGAGCATTTTTAAGATAAGGGCGATTCCAACCGGCCGCCGCACTCTATATATACGAGCCTCGTTATCGGCAAAATCATCTCTCTGCGCTATTGGTGTAGTATATCCGATTGCTTTTATTACCGCGATTTTGAAATTTATTTTCAGTGCATTGTGAGCTACTAGCCCGATATATGCGCTTTCGTTGCTTTACTCGCGATAGTATAAACGAATGATCGGTGGATGAGAATAAAAGTAGTCTGTATCGGTGCTACGATTGATATATTTTCTTCGCTTTGAAAAAATTTTTAATTTCGTACGAGTTACGAATTGACGACCAAGCATATTATAAGCCTTGGCTTTTTTTCTTTTCAGCGTTTCTTATACGAGTATACTTATAAGCAATTCGAGACGACTCCATTAAGTGACGCAACACATTTTAAAACAGTCATGGCACACGTATTATTTCTGCGAAAGAGAATGAACCTTAATTGATTAAAATTGATTTATGGTCCTTTTCGTGCGACGTGTAGATGATCTTCAAACCGAACATTGTTCCCGCGCTCTCGAACGTGTAATTTTGCTGATGCTTTTTTAAGTTGGATTGTTCCGCAATGTATATAAAACTATTCTAAAAGTATACGATAATATTTTTAGAATAAGAAGTGAAGTAAAGTAAAAACCGAATTGCTTTTAAAGTCGGGATACTCTTAAAAGCAAATCTGTGTTTAAGAATCTTGCGAATAATAGAGTTTTCTTTTCAGAATACAAGTTTATATTTCACTCATCAACTGTATTCCTGTATAATTCATTAATAATTGACACGCGAGTATATAACGTTGGATAAGGTAATTCGAGATAAATTTAATTTTGCTGAATGAAAAAAAAAGGGGTGACACAAACAGAGTTTTAGAAATTTAAAATAGCTCATTTCAAGTTACGGGCATATTCAGAGCCATTGTAATTTTACCATAATGCTGCATTTCTGTTTATACTTGGGAGATTTTAATGAAACGGAAAGCGGCTTATTCGGAAGGACGTTTAATCAATCAGCCGCTGCGTGTGCTTACTTACACTATACTCTCTCTCTCTCTCTCTCATTCTCACTCTCTTCCTCACACATACACACACACACACACACAC
>UELV01175846.1:0-12275 GCA_900490015.1 Megastigmus stigmatizans | reverse complement strand
GAAAAATGCAATGACAATAATTCAAAATACTGCAAAAAAGTGCAATCGATGTTCAAAATTTTTTCAAACCTGTTTTTTAGTTGAAAAAAAGCCTTGAAAAAGTTGTTGAATATTCGGGGTCTTGGTCGTTAATGGGTTAAATTTCTTTCATACAACCTTTCAAATTATTGTATTAATTATTATATTATTACTTTAATTCATTATTAATCCTCTTGCGCATAAAAATTAATTAACTCGTCCAAAATACACGGGTTTCTTATCTGATTCGCGCGCAAGAGGGTTAAATATTCATGACATAAAAATTAAAACAATAAACAATGATCTACGTACAGCAATCACTTTTAACAATTGATAATCAACAATTATATTTGTACTTCTTTTATAGTCAAGACACCACTAAATAAAATTTTAAAAGGTCTATTATTGTATATTACTTTATTATTTCTTCTTTCAATTTATTTACTAGAATATGAAATAATTGCGTAAACGTTCCAATACTCGTGTAGACATTATTTTTCGATAGGAATTGAGGAAATTAAGCTATAAACAAATTTGTTTGATCCTTTTAGCTTTTTTCTGGTCTATATATTATTTTGAGTTTAGGATAGCTTTCAGCCTATACAAGAAAAGAAAAAGTTTATTATGATCTGATCCTTCGATTATTATTACGAAATTTTGAGATTAATGTCAAAAACCCCAATAAAATGAAAAATTTAAGTAGATCCTACAAGATCCCTACTAATTCTCGACAAGGTTTTTACGAGATACGCTATAAAGGAGAATGCTGGTAATTGTGCCCCTCATTAGTTTAGATTGCAAATAAGAAATATTTCCTGAAAGAAACAGTTCAATAGGCCAAAGGGAAACTGAGATATGCCTCGTTTAAAGTTCGTAATTTAACATGGACAGTATCTATAGACATACAATATTATTAGAAGAATACCGCATACAGTCAGACATTATACATTCATAAATGTACTACACACATGTTGATTTTCAAACTTTATTAAGGTATATTTTAGTTTCCTTGCGGCTTAGACCACTGATTCTTTTTCAAAAGGATTTCTCCTTTGTATTCCTTTATCTTGAACACTTCAAAGCCCGAGTTTCTTTTCACCTAAAATCAATTTTTTCACGCAAGTAAATAAATAAGTTTAATGTAAAAATGGATGTTATTGTTCGTTGCTATTATAATAATTGTTAAGATGTATAATAATTGAAAAGAATAAAAACTCGATTTATTTTCTTAAATGAACTTACTTTAATGAATTTACTTAATAACGCTAAGTTAACTTTCTTATTATTGGTGTTATTCTGTCAATATGATTGAGACTTATCAAGAGGTCAATTAGAATATATGTTTAGTTGCGATATTATGGAAATTGCAATTGATTTGATAATTTAGAGGAACAATCCATTTTTTTTTCATGTAAAACAAGGTTATTTAATGGTATTTTAAAAAATGCAACATGCTTTATTTCTGAAAATTGGTCTATAATAGTTGGAGAGTTTTAAAGAAAATTTTACTATCAGCGTTCACGCAGTGTACACGTGTATAGAGGTAATTTGTAACAAATTGACTTGTAAGTTTCAGAAAATCTGCACACTATTACTTTTTCGAAAAGAATTAGAATCTTTACATTAAAAGAATTTAGTATCTGTGCGTTTAACTTAATATTGCAAATTTTATATTTTTCTCTCGTTCGTAAGAGAATATGGGGTTCTAGAATTAATTTAAAAAACTTGGCAAAGAAATGACCTCTTTTAGTTTGTCTATGCATTAAAATATTTTCAATAATTTTGTGGTTTTTATATATAATAATCTAATATAAGGTTACTTTAAAGTTTGAAATGAATTAACGGGTTATCATTTGTACAACGATCTTAAAGTTCCTTTTTTTCATTGAATTTCTTTAAATATTTTAAATTTGATATCTAACATTATGAATAAGAATGAAAGTATCAAGTTTTGCCAGTTAATAAACGGGTTTCCAATGTTTTGAGATTTCAGTGAATTCTCGCCAAACCGAGCGTGCGGGCACTGCTTATCAGTACTGTCCTATATAACTGTATAAGCCATCCCTATTGGAAGCTATTCAGTCAGATTACAAATACAAAATGTTAAAAACTATTTTGAGACTATTTTTTATTACAATTTTAATAATGTAGTTGATCTTATTTTTGCTTCAAATAAATTTTCATACACCAGCTATCATTGAATGTTTGAATTAAAAATGTTAAAGACCATTTATAATACCACTTATATCCATGATACTTAAAAATAATTTAGCATTATATTACGTAATTAATGATCTGTTGAAAATAAAAAATATATTCAATATACAAAGGGTTAGTTTTTCTAATGACCAGCAAAGTCATAAATTAAATTAACAAAATAGTAGAAATTGTTCGTTCAAGTTTTTCATAAGTAAGTCAATTGCTAAATTGTATTTTAAGTAAATGAACAATTTATCACGCTGCTATATGAATAACTTTTATGCAATATGTACCCCCCGCGCGTCAATATCGAATTCGATCGAATCAACATACAACAGAGGGAAAAACGACGAGCGACAAGGAAGCAGAAAAGAGGAAGGAGAGAAATCTACTAGGCTCGGCCGCCAAGAATCTCAAGAAGAAGGAGGATGAAGCGACGTCCAAACGAAGGCCGAAGTCCGTCACCTGTTACATTTGCAGCCGGGAATTCGGCACCGCTAGCTTCCCCATTCACGAGCCAAAGTGTCTCGAGGTATACTCTCCACACACACACACACACACACACACACACACACACACACACACACACTGCACGCACTTTGTTTTTCTACTTGCACTTTGCACGTGATTCGGGAAGTCTTTCCGCGCCTCTATATGTATTACACCTGCACAGTTGCATTAAATCCGGTTAATGCGAGCAGAATAAGGTCATCGATCTCGGCGCGGCCTGCTTTTAATTTAGAAAATCAAATGAGCTGAATGGAGTGTGCATTAGAAATCTACACCTCATTATATACAAGTAAACGAATGAGGAATTTCAGGATTGACTTTTCATTTTACAACTACTTTTTGCCTGCCTATAATGTATTCTATACAACGATCAAACAAGTCGATTATTGAGTCGAAAAATCGATATTACACGCGTATCTGCATGCAATAAATATATATTTGCCAATCTTATACCGTCGCCTGAGTGCAGGAAAAAAAGTCTATATTAAATTTTTTGAGCAAAAAAACTGTTGTCTTGCGAACACGGCTTTTTTTTCTTACTTGTAAATGAATTCTTCCGCGCAAGTATATACATATCAAAGATCTTTCCGTTGCTTTTTGTCATTTAAGTATCGTAGGATTAAGAACAGTTTTGATATATACAATTTTTCATATAAAATTTCGTATCTAGGCAATTTCTACTAACTTAAAAGTTGAATAGAAAAGTTGAGATAGCACTTTCTGGCCCGAAAAAAAAAGTTGCCAATTTTGTTTAGTAACACAATATATGCTCGTATTGGTTGTAAAAATTACCAGAGGGACTAGTAAAAGTACAAGCCGATAATACAGACTTCATCAGGAAGGACATGTACAAATTTGATAAATTTCATTTTATATTTGACATAAGTACTATTAAATTTGATAAATTATACTCTCGCAGAAGATGGCATACATATCGTAATTACTCCCATTATATCGCTATACATAACGGTTAATCGCAAGAATCGCACGCGTATATGTATACGTACCATATTTACCACCAAGACAGCACCACGCGGACCAAATTCAAGTAGGACATCTTGTACAATATCTAGTAAAGTAGGACTAGTAAAATTAAAGAGTTTCTTCAGGAGAAACTATCAATGATAAATTTCACTATTCCAGTAAGTATTCGTAGTAAAAGTTGCATTTTCAACTTTCATTGCTGGATTGCCGACCATATCTTGAGTTACTTGAAACTGTAGTCTCAATTACATTAAATTTAAGAAAATACAACCTTATTGAATGTAGATATCTTACATGGAAGTTTCACGTTGAAGCTTCCGTATCTCGATGACAGATTAATCAACTTCAATTAAATAAAACTATAATTATAAATTCATAATAATATATTAATAAGAATATGGTGCTGGAATTTTGTCAGAACGGTATTACATCTTACATTAGAAAATAGGCGGTTATATTCGCATAAAATTTTTTTTAAATTTGAATGTAAAAAATAAAAAAAAAATATCTAATATACGTTTGATAATGACAAACTACAAAATAAATATCTCTTAAACAGCACCGATCAATATAGCATTTTAAACTGTGCAAGAGGATTTCTAAAAAACATTTTAAACTCTAACAATTTGTCCGTAGAAATGGCACCGAGAAAATAAAGCATTACCCAGTGCACAACGGCGAGTCGTCCCGCAACGACCAAACGTTGCCATTGATGACGAGGAGTGGAATCAGGCCGCTTGGAAGTTAAGTCAGGTACAAACGTATTCACATCAAATGCTACTACTACAAATATTTTTATATGCGATTTCATCCATTCGCTTGTATAATTTAAAAAATAAGTTTATCTGCATGCATTAGTGCTTAAACTATATTCAAAACATGCATTTTACAATTCATATATGGAAATAATTTTTATTATTCTACGTATTTATTTAAATGATGAAATTAATTGAAAACATATTAGGTATAAGTACACAGTTTTATTATTAAAACCAATAATTTGACTATTTTATTACTGAACAATAAATACATGAAAAAAGATACATTATTATGAACATCATTGATATTAAAATTACATCGTAATATAAATCTAATTAAATAATAACTATTAGTATAACAATAATAAAGATTTTAGACAAACATTTACTAGTTATTTCATAGTAAAAGATTATGTGATTTACCTGTTTAAGGCTCAACTGATTCCGTGTCAAAAGTGCAAAAGAACTTTCCTGCCCGATCGATTACCTCTACACGAAAGAAATTGCCGAGTTCAAAAGGTATTTTACTAGAATCTATAAATAGCAACGACATTTGGTACACCCATCCCTCAAAACATCAAAGAAAGAATCGCATCATTCAACGCACAAAAAGTGATTACAATCGCTCGTGTCACGTGTAATTGTGCATTATTTTGACTGCACTTGCCGCCAACTTTAAATATGTTACCTTAGAACTTTTTTCTATCCGAGTATATATATATATACTCGGATAGAAAATCTAATATTGTAGTTATATATATATAATTACAATATTAGAAATGATTTTCTAATTAGTTTTAACTCTGTTTGTAAGCAACAGTAAATTATATAAATTACATTATACTTTCTGAAGATCGTACATTTTTAACTTAATTACTGTGAATACATTGGTTAAAACAATTCTTTAATCGAATATAATGTTATGTTGTGTCAATGCTAATAACTAAAAAATATAAAAAAAGAATTGATTATAATTCGCTTTTGAATTAAGATTAATTAAAACAAAATAAGATGTTAAATGATCAAACTGTTATTATTCGTGTATTCATATAAAAAAACAAACGTATAAATGCTTGTACATTCTAGTTAATTTTACTTTATTATTTAGTCTGAGTGTTAATATATTTTACGTAACTAATTAAAAAAAAAAGACGTCAAACGTTATGTTGCATTTATTAAATGTCAGGCTCATATACAAGTAATCTGTATGATACAATGTATAATTAATGTCGACAAATCTGAGAATAATTATAGTTTCTCAATCAACAATTAGAACAATAGTTATTAGATACTTGTTTATTTTTAGAAACAAAAATTTTATGTTTAAATGTATTAAATTTTGTAAAAATAACTTTCCACTTCTACATTCATAATAAAAACTAGATTAATAAAAAGCACGATTTGAATTATTCAATTTTTCTTCCTTTTGCGATTCCATAATGTTAGATCTAAAAGCGAGAATATACTTACCTAACGTAAATTAATAAATGTTTAATTCTTTTAATAATTTTCTTTTAATAATTCTACTTAAGATTGCCCATCATAATGATCATAATATATTGCAGAATTTGGCCGGGGTATTTAATTTGAAGGAAAGATTTAATTTGTGAACATAATAAGCCTTGGCGTATCTTGGAATTTCGACTGCTTACACTCTTGATGCTTAAACAGTGTACGTTTTTATCAATTTTTAAAATTCTTACAAAACGTTCATATGTCGTTTAACGAGAAAAGAAACTTAAAAGAATGAAAAAATAAAGCAAATCTCAAGTTATAACAATATTTTTTTTTTTCTACTTTTTCTACTATGAAGCAATTCTAGTCCACTATAAAAGATACCATTATCCGAAGTGACGATCAATTACCCCATAATTTTGTCACAACGGTGCGGGAATAAAAAGTGATTGGCGCGCAGTGTTCGAGAAACAAGCAACATGGCGACATTGATTTTTTTCAAGGGCAACACGAACAACAAGAAGAAGAAGAAGAACAACAACAACAACAACAACAACGACAACGACAACGACAACGACAACGACAACGACAACGGCAACGACAACGATAATGACAACAAGAACAACAACAGCAGTAGCAGCTGCGACATGAACAACAGCTCGCGAATCAGTCTCAACCACGACTCGAGTATCACCTCGTTCAGCTCCGCGAGTAACAATGCGGAAGTCGCGCCTGCAACAGTCGCATCGTCGACGATAACACAGGTACAGGCCGCGGAATCGTCGACGGCAACGACGGCAACGACGGCAACGACGCCAAGACCCGCACCCAGGATCCCGGTGCTGCGTAAAATCCAGGGCGACAATCAAGCCAAGGCGAAGGGAGTATCGGCCAAGAAGTCAAGTCGCATCGCGGTGAGGGTCAAGAGCGCCTACTCCAGCGCCGTCATCACCTGAACTCTCGACGCACAGCCATTCGCTATCCTTAACTTTAATTACATTTTATCGTCCTCTATACTCTCCGTCCCTTGCAACTCCCAATGTCTTACTTGTACTACTTATTTCGTATGATTCTTTTTTTTAGCGAGAATTCCGTTCGTGAGTCTTAAGTACGCGTACATTTTGCGATAGCACTGTAAATAATGTATTCATCGACAGAACTTTTAAGTGACGTCTATATATTTTTACTCTCACAAATAAATAACTTGTATTTCGAAATTAACACTTTGTTATCTTATTTCTTGATTAAAAGCCATTTCCTCATTTCGTAGACTTGGAGTTTTTATTTTATATATTTAAGTTTATGGGAAAACAGTAATTGCAGTTTATACAGTAATTATACACTGTATACTTTTTATAATTAATGCAACTAGAATCATGTATAATTTCTCTTTACGTTTGTCTGAATTCGAATCTCTCAGTTGACTCGCGCTAATTTCTGAAAATCTCAATTGCATACAATTAGAAATTATTTCTATTTGTGAAATATTGCAAAATCGATTATTGAATAACTTAAACTGTATAAAAAGTGACATTGCCGTTGTCTATTGAGTTGGTTTTATGTTCTTTAAGGCAATTTATCATTTCTGATAGAGATAATTACATAATAGGACATTTATTATTGTTATAAGTATAGTAAATGAGAATTCCAAATCAGATAAGCGCAAACATCAAAGCATTATAAAAGTACATAACGTTATTCTACAGACATAGAAATAAAACTTTTTTTATAAATTAATATTATCTCGCTTAACCCATTTCTTTCTAAGCGGCCATTTTATAGTCCATTGGTTTTTTGCCTAAAAAATTGTCGAAAAAAAAATAATAACTAATAGCACTTTTCCGAAGTAAAATTGTCCGCTCTTTACGATTCTGAAGTCAGAATTTTGAAAATTTAGAAATACATTAGAATACAACAAAATACCTATTATCTACAAGTGAGTAATAACTCATTACAATGTCCCATTCCATTCTTCTTTGTAAAGAATTTCATAACGTTTTATACGACGAAAAGATTATTCTTTATTAGATGTCATACGAAACATAAAAAAAATGAAGTTTATAAAAACTATAAAGAACAAATTCACTTTACAAATTTTAATATTTGCTTATATATTACGTGTACGTGATTGGATTATTTAATCAAGTACACCTTTGTCAATGACTAGGAAACACAAATCTTTTTGTTTTCTTGTTTTATTTATGATTGAGATTGAAAGCAAAGTTTAAAAAGTTAGAACAATTATTTCGTATGAAATTTCACTTTTATGCAGCTTCTGCACTAACTTGAAGTTGAAAGAATCAAGCAAATTGAACAAACGGAGATAAGGACCTTTCTCCGCAGCGCGAGCCGACGATATATATATGTACACTTTCGACCAGACGTTGTAATTTTCCAACATAGCCCGTTAATCATCCCACAGGGCAAAACGATTCAATCACCACATCAAATCTGCATAACAAATACCCGAGTAATAAGGAGACAACGTGGGATAAGTGCAAAGAGAGAGAGAGAACTTTCCTGGCTGTTCCCATTATCCACCGCTAAAGCTTGAGAGCTCACGCGAGTGCACGAGCATTAAAAGAAAAAACTACCACCCAAGACTTCCAAAAAACCGTAAAGCTCAATGCAAACAAAATCAATGCAGCACTTGGTCTAGGACTTCCGGTCTAGGACTTCCGGCCACACCATATAGACGAACCTCGTGTGTACTGCACCTAAGCGAGCCGCGAGCTTTTTTCCCACGCGAGACGAAATTATAAAGAAAGCACCTATGTA
Organism: Megastigmus stigmatizans; assembly: GCA_900490015.1. Lineage (NCBI taxonomy): Eukaryota > Metazoa > Arthropoda > Insecta > Hymenoptera > Megastigmidae > Megastigmus > Megastigmus stigmatizans. The sequence goes on along the minus strand of UELV01175846.1, from coordinate 3,573 downwards.
TATATATATAGGGAGCTGCGACATGAGAGAGAGCTGCCAACCCCGCGAGACCCTGGACGAAGATAATGGTTCAACGACCTGCTACAGAGCGTGTGCCGGAGAATCGACTGCGGGAGGTTCGGTGGGAAAAGACTTAGGGCGTGTGTGTAAGCTTCCAGCCGCGAGAAATCAAATGCCCGCCGAGTTGGGCGAGCGCGCCGCGTAATTATCTTTCCCCGTATACGCTTATAGTATATATGTATACAGACTCGAGCAAAGACTGTGCGTGTGTGTGTGTGTGTGTGTGTGTGTGACCGTGTAGTGTATATCGATCGCTTCGCGATAGAAAACTTGAGGCCATTCCGTAATTTGTATCTAAAAAACAGTCATTCGCGAAAACCTGGCCCGATCAGATGTATGGGGTAAAAAACCGTACTACAACCATGGATGTGAACTTTTTATAACCGACTTTCTTACGTGACTTATGCATCGCTATAGGTTGTGGAATAGCATAGAATGCATCATTCGGAAGGCTAAACTATTTCCTACAGTTTTCATTATTTTATATAGTTTTGAAAGGTTAATGTTTTTTTATACGATAAACCGTTTCGTAATAAGACTTTTGTTGGAAAATTAATTTTAAGGAGGTTCATCAGGTACGTAGAAAGTCCAAACAAAGTTGCAACAGACTTTCTATTTACTAACCTATTTAACATTTTCGATTAACATTATTTTATCAGATCATTATATAGTTAAATATTGTATAATTAAATTCAAACAACGTACGCTGTGTCAAAAAATCCAAAGTTGCCGCTATCTTAAATAATGGAGGTTATTCTCCTCAATCTTAGTTATTTTATACAAAAAACATATAAATTGCAAGTTTTATAGTTAAGCTAGCGAGTTGTACAAGGTCTCAAAATATTCGCTAAATATTCTTTTACGTCGTGTAAAAGTTTTTCTGTCAATTGTTCGTTAATAACTATACAGTTCAAGTTAAAAGTCTAGAATAATACAACTCTATATAAGACTCAATGTTAAATTGCAAAAATTTATTTTATTGATATCTCATTAGTAAGGATACTAAACAACTTAAAAATTTAACATGTTGTTTAATATATAATAATAAACTTATATTTATAATTTCATTAAAATCTGTTCGTTAATTCTAAACCTAATGAACCTCCTTAAACTAGCTCTTATTGAAGTTATCGAAAAAATTTAATTTTCAGCTGTGCAAATGAGGGAAATATTTACTAGACATTGCTATTATTTCTTCCACAAATTTCACAGTGCCTCCTCAAAAAATTATATTGCGATGGTACTATTTAATCAAATCAATCAAGAGTCATTAATTAAGGCTTGTACATTCATTTCCTTGTTCAAAAACTATAATATGGTGATAATATTTGCAGCTATGAAATTTAATTTATCTATTATTGCAACATAATAATGTTTTCGAAATGTTTTCACAGTACAATATTATAGGCGCTTTACATTACGCAATTAAATATGGCCTTGACTTTTATAAATAAATCAATCTATAATTTATTCATAATTACATATCGTAGAATAAAATTCTCATAAAAAATTAACAAATTACTTGAATTTATTAAATTTACATCGTATTACACTTATTATCTTTAATCTCATCTCAACAGACATGTCCACTTTTTTTCTCTGAAAAGTGAGATGAAAATTAGACTTGTTTCCCTCTTTTTAATTAATTTTAGTTTACTCCCACATTTGACGAAAGAAAAGTGAATCTTATATAAATTTAGTCAAATATCTTTTAAATAATACATTTGAATATTACACATTTCCGCTGCTCCCATCTTCCAAGTGAAAAAAGTGGCCACGGTTAAGATGGAAATAAAGTATAAATGCTACCTAATTCGAGTAAAAAAATATTTCTTCCGTGCATATAATTTGTAAAACTGTTTTCTAAAATTTTACAATGCAATTTTCATCATAACATTATACACGCGAATAGTAAAAAAAACTGAATCTTTACATCAACCCAAACTCTCGCAACAATGCCCTAAGCCTAGCCGTTCCCATTATATCAATGCAATTTGTTTTAATTTCAAAACTTAGAAATCTAGGCTGTGCACACTATAAAGAAGCTCGAGGCTCGCGCGGAGGCGCTAGAGCATTAAGTCAGAGGCGAAACAATGGCGATGCCAAGTCGGCCGAGCTTTCGTGTCGCGACCGCCGCCGCCGGGTTAAGGTACGCCACCCTTATATATATATATATATATATGTATATATAGGCGACGCGAGCGTCTTTTTATGGACTCGGAAATTATGAGCGCTCAGGTGATTTGAACGAGGGGTGCAAAAGTATGTACACAGGCGTGCTCGCAGGTGGGGGTGCCTTGAAAATCGCTCCTCGAGCCGACCGTGCGGCTTTGTTTCCCGTTTTCCATGCAGCCCCCCGGTATATACGGACTTTCTGCGCCAATTACGTATTCCTCCGAACTGACTCATTAGAGCAGCTATTTATGCGACGTTGCTGGTTTTGATTTGTTTCTCCGGATTCAAACCCATGGGTATACATTTAAAATTGATTAGGATTTGATTTTTTGAGGGATTGACCATTTCCCTGCTTGCTACTTCATCTGATTCGTCTTGGTAGGATTAAAAGTGGCGGCAAATTGAGATAATGGAATATCCGTTAGTTGGTCGATGCTGGAAGCACAATAATGATGATACGATATAGGTATTGGTATAGACAGGGGAGAATCCCAGTTGTAAATAACCTGGATATCCAGGTAAAATTCTATCTGGAATTCCAGCTGCACCTCCTGTTTTGAGACAACCTCCAGCTAGATATCCAGGTGGATATCCAGGTGGACATTTGGGAAGTTATTTTTTAGGAATTTGTAAATATTGTGGCCACCATAGGTGTTATCATCCGGATGATAACACTTAATTTGGGGGCCTAATCTAAGTTATATACATATTAGCGTTTTTTTATTTATTCAAAAAATTGTCAAAACGTAAATAAATAAGCTTAGACCCCCAGATTAGGTGTTATTATCCGGATGATAACACCTATGGTGGCCACAATATTTACAAATTCCTAAAAAATAACTTCCCAAATGTCCACCTGGATATCCACCTGGATATCTAGCTGGAGGTTGTCTCAAAACAGGAGGTGCAGCTGGAATTCCAGCTAGAATTCTACCTGGATATCCAGGTGGAATTCCAGGTGGAATTCCAGCTGGTTATTTACAACTGGGATCATATTTTTATTGTTTTTTCAGGGCACACTAAACACATTGGTCAAATGTTCATTCTAATAAATCTTCTTTGGCAGTTCAAGAAATAGAAATTCGGTATATAATGTGCAACAAATACATCTTTAAATATTCCGTGCATTTTATTAAAATCCTCATTCTTTCTATATGCATGTAAAGCATAATCTGCCATTGTTTTGTCAGCCTTATGGCACCACTGTTAGTTCTATCAAGGCGAATAACGTAGCACTTTTAACTAAATGTATATTATTATATTAAGTATTAGAAGAAAAGAAACAATTTTTGTTTTAAGAAAGATTTGCTTAGCAAATTTATATTAAGTATATATATA
>UELV01175845.1:26177-36600 GCA_900490015.1 Megastigmus stigmatizans | reverse complement strand
GTGTGTGTGTGTGTGTGTGTGTGTGTGTGTGTGTGTGTGTGTGTGTGTGTGTGTGTGTGTGTGTGTGTGTGTGTGTGTGTGTGTGTGTGTGTGTGTGTGTGAGTGTGTGTGTGTGAGTGTGTGTGTGTGTCCGATTCGAGGGATTAGACGTGTTTGCGTGGAACGCGATCGGGAATGGATATTAATTATTATGTTTTGATAAAATCCCATTACTGCTCGGCCCTTCGTATATGTACAGTTTAATAATGCAGTTTTAATGATTTTGACAGGCAGTCGTTTTGGCCTTTTCGCATAGTTCTATAGTTTATTGGCGTACTTTACTGAAAATTGAGAAAAATCGAACTGTCGTTTTATAATTGCGTTTGTGAACTATTCGAATTATAGTTTTGGCAATCAATGAGAAAATCGATTATTTATTAAATTGCTTTCGAAAATCATAGTACTAAAGTGCCATTATGTATACATACCAACCGATCGTATCAACGAATATATACGAAAATTAATTATAAATAAAGTGAATAAAAGATATGAAAACTAAAAGGATTCAATAACTATTATTCAAAAAGAAAACCAGTATATTTTTCCATTAAAAAACTGTAATAATTTAATTTAGTAAAATCACATCTTTGAGGTAAAAATGTCTATTTTGTAACTGTAGTGGGATATATATTTACGATTAAAATTAAACAAATGAAATTCAAAAGAAAAATATATTATGGATAGTTTCTTCTATCTATTTATTCAATTTTTTTTTAAATCTATGGTGAAAATATGCAAATTAATAGCCGTCGCTAAATAAGTATTCCAGCGATTCTCAATAATTGAAAATTCAAAAAGAAAGAAATTCAGCAAAGTTCATTAAACGTGAAAAACCCCCTCTCATATCTGTTGCGTCGATTCCGATAACTAATAAAAAGTATCTCGAAAGTAAAAAAAAAGTAGGGCGAGTATAAAAGGCGATAGTATTATACACGCTCGATATTCAAGGTGGGGGGTGGAGGTCTGATAGTCGCGAGAGGAGGTCCGAAACGTCGTAACGTCTGCTCTCTCCCCCATCCTTGAAAATGTTGCATAAAATGTGCAACACGAAGAAAGGCCATAACGCGAGCTTCATTGAGGGCACGCCCAAACGGGACTACGAAGACGACGACGCCGACGACGTTCCCCCTTATCTCAGGGGCACTTTGCCGCCTTATCGACTTCCTGACGCCCCCCCTCCCGCCCCTACCTTCTTGCCAGGATCCTCGAGGACCTACGGAAATTATCGGTTTTATAACGAACAATATTCCCGCGCGTTGTGTCGATGGCACACAGCTTCTTGTATTACGGCTGGGCGAAGCACGATAAAAAGTGGATTAAGCGATGCGGTTCTTCATGAGGTTTCTTTTGCGTTTAAGTGAAAAGGTCAAAGATTTGGGTTATTGGACAAAAAGTTTTAACTACAGTTCGGTTATTGTATCCGTTACATTAATGTCTCATAAATATTTTTTTTGGAATGCTGTATTTGTACAATCGCTTATTAAGTGATTATTCACTTCAAAACATCATTTATGAATGGTGATTGACCTTATTTTTTTTCTTGTAATACTTGTTTTAATATTGAATACAAGAGATCGTATTTTTTTGTAATCTACATCAATATTTGAAAACCAGATTGGTTTCTCTTTTAAATATGAAAATGAAGTTGTTCGAGAAATTCTAGTATGGATTTCGAAATCTGTGATACTTACATCGTATTGAATAAAGTAAGTATATTTTGAGAAAAAACGAATAAAAGTTTGCATTTTGCAGATTACATAATGTAAATTATTCTATTTACATAGTTATAGCCCAGTAAATTTTGGAATTGTGGTATCTACCAAGCTTCAAAATATTCCTTATACCTTAAACATTTTCATTCAGTTTTTCACATAAAATAAATGTAGGTATACAATCAAAATTAGTATTCAATTTTTCAACCCATCTCGTGCAAGTGCATTCGAATTTTCAATGAGCTAATACTTGTTGTTAGCTTTAATCAGTATTTTTTTTTTATATTATTTATAACGCCATATGCATGCTTCCACTCAGCACTAATCAGCTACGATAGCACATGTAATATTTTCCACTTTTATCCATCAATAATTCATATCGATAATAAAGGAATCAGTTTTTTGAAGCTTGGTCACATTTAAAATTCATTCGAATTCGGTATTCGCAAATCCAACGTAGATACCAAAATAGTAGTGGGATATATCGTCGTGAAAATGAGTAGCCAAGCGAATCGGGGTGAAAGCCAACACACACAGCGTGCTTAGAAAGAGCGGAAATCTGGTTATAATATTCATTGGTTTTTGCACACGCCTCCTGAAGGTGTTAATTTCCGTTTAGGATATACGCAGTTCTCTCTCTAGCGCGCACGCTATAAGTCAACCATATACACGACAATAGCCTCTCCCTCCGCGACACTGTTTGCCGTGGGTACTCTGCCAAGTAGCTGCGCGACCCGTTTAGATAAGATAACCACTTAGCCATCAGAATTCAGCGCGAATTTCTTATCGCGCGCCGGGACTGTTTCGTCCCACCGCCACAACGGATGAGATGCTGCGCTCCCTCTCTTATACTTTTTCTCTCTCCCTCGCTCTTGTGTTCGCTCGCTCGTCATTGTGCTTTTTTTCTCTCCACACTTTTTTTTTTATTATTTTCCCCTCCCTCCGACACTTTTGTTTCTTTTGTTGGCCCTTTTTTCTTCCTTTTCTCGTTAAGAAGGCTACGCAGTAGCAGAAAAACATACGGCACACTGTTGGAATTTCTAATATTTCCTTTCCTTTCAATCATTGGAAAGAGTTTTCTTTTATACATCCAGTGGCGCTGGAAACATGTTTTTGTCAAACTTGAAAAGTTCACGATAAAATTTTTATCTTAAATAATATGTAGTTTACCGTTACAAAAATTAAGCACACGTTGCTTATTTAAAATTTAGAATAACATATCAATTATTTTATCCTGACTAGCATTTAGAAGATAAATAATGATTCAACGAGGTAGTCTTCCGTCCCCATTCTCAAAGCTCATTGTCAAACTGCATGAAATAATCGAATTGGTTGGGAAACAAAGTTTTCTCAGACATGAGCACTACTTACGCAGTCGGAAGTAGTATAAAGGTGAGAGGGATAAAAAGAAAGTAAAACTTTATGCTTCTAATTAGGCAGGTCGGACAAGGTAGAGCGCACTTTAGCGGCGGCTAAGACGCAACGGATATTCAATTCACGCCGGTCGCGTCGTTAAAGGGTGGGCCGTTACATATTCAGAGCGAGCGCTTTTGGGGCTGACCCGACAAGCGCGAGCTCGAAATTTCCATAATCCAGTCCGTCAGTTTCTCTCTCTTTCTCTCCCGTACACACACATGCACACACTATCTCTAGTATCTTCCGCTCACTAAGAGGCACATGGTGAGATGTATAAGTACATTTGGTGTAAAGATAAAGAAATAAAAAAAAGAGAAGAAGCGAAAAATCCATTGTGCCGTTAGATAAATACAAGGAAACGTAGATATTGAGTCGAAATAAATATTATCTCCGAGCTGTGTTTTTTTAGCTTTTTTTTATTTCAATGCAAATATTAATTAACTAGTCTGCAGAAATGTCTGTTATTATTCTTTACGTTTTTCAATATAAATAATTTTAGCAAAATAGCCTGTGTCCGTATGTTTTTTGTATACAAAAATACAATATACAAAATATATGTTTAAAACTGAAAATTAAGAAAAGCTGATCTTACGATATTGTAAATGACCGGTTATATTATACTGTAATAAGTTTTTTGCACACCTAGCGAAACAGAAAATTATGGAATAATTTATGATAATGTAATAATTACTATTATTTATTAATAAGGTCTATTCTTAAATAGTCCTCATTACAGCGCATTTACGTGTGTCGTATGGAGAAAAAAAAGGCATCGAAGATCACATTAACTCTGGCGTCTCGAACGCATAAAAATATAGCGAACCTAAAAAAGGTAACAGCGCAATAGCGTATATTTACATGTTCAGATCAGCGGCTACGATGACCTCTGCAGGCAATGACTTTTAAAATTGCCGCCGCACATATTGTTTATGATGGTCTTATTAGGATTTTATATATATATATATATATATATAATAACCCAAGGTTTGCCGGGGTGATGGTTTCGCACGCGCGCACCGCTCTATACACTGCGGCGGCGGGGCATTTTCTCGCGCGGCAAAAAATCGCCCCCGGTGGCAGGCCGCAATTTCGTCCGAGCTTTATGACATTTATTAAAGTCGTTCGTGCCGCGAGTGATTAAACCGCATACCGTACGTAGACCCGACTAACAGAAAGTTAAAGCCGAGGTGAGCGCGCGGAGAGGCAATAGAGTGAGAGAGAGACAGAGCGAGAGAGAGAGAGATGAAAAGAGAACGGAGGGAAGATCGCGCGGAGAAAATATTAGAAATCGAAAGAGGACTTGAAGGGCGAGAGAGCGTAATGAATGAAACGAGAGACGCTCTCGGCGAAATGAAAACTTGATGAAATGAAAGAATAATGCGTCGGAACTTACTCGTATACTATTTCGGTATTATTATGTGGAATATATAGCTGCTGCGCTATGCAGAGGTTATAACTATAACAGTTTTGCCTTTGTTCAATGCACTTTATTAGTTGCAAGCGATATAAGTACAATTTAACGCCAATTCTACTGCAGTTCGTTTTACTTATACACATGATTACACTTTATGCTTATGAAAAAAATGGGATTAAAATGTAAAATGATTCTTGTGAATGAACACAGTCCAAGAATTCATAATGGTTTAATAAATAAGCTATATAAATAATTAAAAAGCTTTTCTCAACATACGGTGCATTCATAGAATAATTACTGTACTGTACAATGTAAACATTACTTTTAAATGAGAACATTTTTCTACTCGTACATAAAAAAATAAAAAAAGATTAATCGTGTCATTCGAATGTGTTCAACCGGCTAATAAGTAACAACTTCAAAGAAAACTAAACATTCGTAATATGTCTCTATATGTCTACTGAAAAACTCTACGCGTGCATGATCAATGCACTGTAGGTACGTGCGCAAAAAAAAGTAAAAGTGCGCACAGCCATTAGACCGCAACGATAATAATTAAAACCCACAGTAACAGAGAGAGAGCGAGCAAGAGTAAGGTCGTGCGAACGGTTCCGCACACGCATCCATCCTCTCAGCTGTGTTTTTCTCTCTCAGACAGAAGCAGCAACAGCGAAGGACGCAAAGTGAGCTAATGCGATTAGCGATTTCTGCCCAGCAGCGCGCGGCTGCACGTATATAGCGGGCGTGGCGACCAAATAGGCGGCCTCTACACGTATAGTCTATATATATCGAGTGGCAAAACAGATTATTTTAATTTAAAGCAACAAACTCTGATTCCTGGAGCGGCAGCTGCGTGTGCGCATACCGGCCGGTAATCCGCCGCAAATTTGCGGCTCGCATATTGTCGCGACATCTCTTTCTTTCGCTCGCATGCATTTTGTGAAGCTTGCGCTCGTATAAAGTCTTGCGCGATTCACTCGTGACTGTTGTGATTGGCTGAAGGCGAGTTTTTAATTGGCTGAACGGTGTACGACTACGCTTGGGTGTGTTTCGTAGACTTTTTTCCATTCTTTCTTTCGCCCATTTTTTTTTAGATGAAACTCGTTAAAATTAGTATAGAATGGGGCATTGTGGAAAAAGTTTTTTGCGAAAAAAAAGCCTATTGAATATCAAGCTGCGGCGGTGGTCGAGCTTTCATTTCGAGCTCCGATAGTCGTTACAGTGCAGAGTATTGTAGCGAAATACAGTGTACATTATGTATATAAACTCACGGTTTCGAATCTAAGTGTGGAGGATCGCTGTGTGTTCAACAACTAACGCGAAACAAGGTAATGAATTTTTTCATTAAAGTGCATGCGAATGTGCGTGCAATTCATTTTGCGATAAATGAAGGAGGAATAAATGATTCGTCAGTGAGTAAAAAGTGAGCAAGCTTTAAATTGAATAACATTCTATCGTGTAGTACTGAATTCTATTCAATTATCCTTCACTTGGAGTATTAATTATTAATGTGAATTCCTTCCTCTTCCCATATATATATATTCATAAAAGTATCCAAACCAAAGGCAAATGACAAATAGGTATGTACACAAGAAAACAAAGTGGATTCTTATTTCCCCGAACAAGTGGCACTAGACGCAAGTAAACAGCAATTACGCAAATCAATAGCGATCATTAGAGTAGCCTGCAGCAGCCGCAGCGATCTCCTTGAGCATTCCACGATAAAAGACCTCGTGCGACCGAGTGCTGCAGGGGGAGAAGGGGGCAACAGAGAGAGAGAGAGAGAGAGAAAGAGAGAGAGAGAGAGAGAGAGAGAGAGAGAGAGAGAGAGAGAGCGGGTGGTGGCACACTCACAGACCACTGGCCCCAATTCTCAAGACGATCCTCAATAGAGCGCCCTTGACGAGAGCCGCCAGCGCGCGCGACAATATAGTCCTATGTATATGTATGTATATATATATACCTAGCGCGACAATAAAGCCCATAGCCTTCTGCTTTGTATCACTTGAGGATTCAAGACGCGGCTGACGGTCGTTTGAAGACGGTCGTCGTCGTCGTCGTCGCGCCTCGTAGATACGGCAGGGGCCGACTTCGTCCGGAAGTCGACGAACGGAAGGAGGAAGGGTAGAAATAGCTGGATAGGAGATAGGGTCACTCGGGCGCGCACTACGACACTGCTGCTGCTGCAGAAGCCCCGGGGAGCGACACTGGAATGTCTTCTCCCGAGACAAGTAGCAGGTGGCTAATGCCGGATTCTCGCTTCCCTTCCCCACTCTCTCTCTCTCTCCTGAGACGGGGATGAAAGGAAATGCCTATGGATGTGTCTGTGTGTGGGGGTGTATAGGTTTGGCTATAGCTGTGTGCAGATGGCGAGTTTTGCGTCGAAGGTTGTGGCGCGGGAGTGATAGCTTCAAACGCTTAATGGAATGTTTGACAATGAAAGCTTGTCGGCGTGATTTTCAATCGCGTCGCTCGGATCAAGTGGCTTAAATATGCGCTTATTAGCTTCAATTCGTTTTGAGTTTTTTATTAGGATCCATTTATTTACCCATTGGCTTTTTCATATTATTTTATATCCATTATTCAGGTGATAAATTTTTGTAGTCTATTACAAGATAATTTGACTATCATTGGTAAACCATGTGCATATTTTATGAATATATTCAATTTTTAATTATATTCAATTAGATTGAACTTCCGAGCCTAGGTTTGATCAGCAGCGACGATAGCACCTGCCTTTTTATGATAGTATACACTGCAGGTGAATAGGTATCGGTGTTGTCAATCAAAAGGCTACTTCATTTTCCAGCTAATTAAGTAGAGTCAGCTCTAGACTCTTAGACTTTACCAACCTCCCAACGCTCACACTTTTTTTAATAGTTTCCCCTTTTCCAGTGTTCTACTTACTGGGAAAAGTGTACTGCCGAACATGCAATAAGAGGGACGAAGACGAATGGCTATTCTAAATTTTATAAGATCATTGAAAACGTTCTACAAATTTTCGCAGGTTGTGAATATAAATTGCACTTTCAATAAAGTTCGAAAACTTTGTTGCTGTTTACACGAAAATTCGTTTTTCTATCTGATGTAAATTTCATGTAAATTGAATAACGTCATTTATATCGAACTATCTGAGTAATTTGCGAGCTGATAGTTTTCAAATTGAAAATGATTAATGATTTAATCGAATCGATGTTCTCAGAGTCTTCTATTAGTGACTAGAAAGTTTTTACTTCCGTATATTAGAGTTGTTAACGAGATCGATAAATTATTTTAAAACGAATAATATTTTTACTACTCTATTTTTGATAATATAAAGATTTACTTTAATTTATCATGTAAATACTTGCAATAAGTAAGAGAACCAGTTTTAATCTTAGATATGTCATTCATTATAATAAATTTCAATAAAAATATTTATATAGTTTGGACAATCTTATGTTTTAATATTCAAAATTTTCAAAAATTTAACTAATAAATACTTGTATCATATTCGAACTTGTTTATTTACTTATCATTTATCGATGATATCTCAGTCAATAAAATTATGTTGAAATGTTAAAATAATAATTCAACTAATATTAATTAAAAGTCAATATGAAAGGTATTTACATTAGTAGATTTAATTTTATAATTAATTTAAGTAAACAATACAATATCTAAATTTAATTTCAAATGTTGCTATCTACTTGCCAAAACCAATAATTCAAATTAATAATATGTGCGTAATTCCAATTTGGAAATGACGTAATAAAATTTATATATGACGCAAGCAAATAGAGTTTGTCGAAAAATTTGATCATTTAATGACCTAAATGCACCAATTCCATCACCTGGAGCTGTTAAAGAAAGTCCACTTGTCGTAGTGGATCTAACTGTTTTATTACTCTAACATTATTAGTGCACACTACGCAAATTTCTGTCTGTGCAACTCTCAAGTCCCCGCGACTACTTGCCAGATGGTCGAAATCATGACATTAGTGGCTGAAGGAAGTTCCCCTACATAATGATCTCGAGGAGGCTTTAACGACTGTACTTCGCATCTTCGCCATTCGGCCAAGAGAGACAGAGAGAGAGACAGAGAGAGAGAGTAAAGTACTCATTTACTGCTATTTGCCTCGCCCGGCAGATTAAAGCCGATTAAGTGGCTCGAAAAACTCCTAGCCCCAGCTCGGTTTATATTGGGCTACTCGCTGGAAAGCATACGGAGTAAAAGAAAGGAAAGGAAAATAATTGCGCTATCTACTAAAGAGAAGACGGAACACACGTACACACAATTAAAACAATCAACCGCTCTTTTTTCGTATACGCGACGGTGGCTTATTACGGTTTTACGAAAAAGTACGTTTAGCAAATAATTACTACTTCTACCTTCCTAATAGATATAGATATATGTATAAGTTAATAGGAAGTTTATTTAAAATTAGGTTTTGCATTCTTAAAGGAAAATTAAAAAATATTTTTTATACTCTATTATTTTGAAAAAAATTATTAAAATAATGATTTTGTTTGCATTAGTAATACCATAATTATTTTTTCTTTGAAAAATTTAGTTAGATTTCTATTTCAAGCGTAAACTTTATTCTGAAAAATCTCAGTTTTTAAAGTTAGGTGTGATATGTTATTTTTTATTTCCTAAAATGAAATTGCCATTTTCACAATATTTAGAATAATAAACTTTTATTTATCCTATTTACTTTAAATTTCGATTAAATAAAATAATCTTTAAAATTTCAAAGATGCAACAACTAAGAGACGAATAAAGCACAAGGAATTTTAATTACCGAACACCGACACATTTTCTACGAAATCGCAATGCTATATCCAGTTTTCTGTCGTTCGCAGAAAAAATAGGATAGATAAGGCTGGCGGGGGTGAGGGCAAGGAAGCGATTAAGAGAAACTAAAGGAAACGATAGAAAAAAAAAGAAAGGAACCAAAATTAAAGGAGTATACAGAACGTATACCCGTAAAAAGCACACGAGCGAAAGGAGGGAGAAGAGCATATATTAGAAGAGCGAGGGAGCGGGAGAAAAGAGAAAGAGAGAGAGAGGAAAAAGAAAGGAGGAGAACAAAAAATAAGAACCACGTAGCGGAAAGTAAGGAAGTAAATTAACGAGAAGCACTAAAAGCCGGGTTGAAAAAGGTCGGGGTAGGAGGAGGCGGAAAACGAGACAGAGGACGAGGAGAGCCAATAAAAAGTTTCTAACGGGAATAATATTGGTCTCGGAGGTGTCTATCGCATCGCACACCGCAAAACGGGCGGTTGGATGAAACGCGGCGCTATACACAGTGTGGCGCACACAGCTCATACAGCTCTCTCTCTCTCTCTCTCTCTCTCTCTCTCTCTCGTGCACGGCGCACTAGATTTTCTCCGGGGTAAAAGGTGGAATTGCCAGCGTGTCTGACCCAAAGACACCTTATATATATCTACACACACACATATACACTGAAAAGGCGTTCAAGATCTCGTTAAGTCGCCGATCAATTCCCGTTTATTCGCCGAGGCGATTATACCTGTCTCCTTTTGCCGCTCCAAGACTGTGTAATGTATGTGTGTGTGTGTGTGTGCGGGCGCGAGAGTGTCTGTACCTTAACTGGCGCAGAGTTTCTCGTTAAAAGGCTGCGGGAATGGAGTTTTCCTTTGAATCAATACCCGCCTCTCATCCATATCGCTGTACTTTGCTTCTCTCGTTCCTTTTTTCTGTTCTTGACTAGCTCTGCATCCCTCCGGGTATACTTCATATCCTAGCTGCCTTAGCGACGAAATTTCCGTTTGAAAGCGGCCGTTGCTCGGGTTGCACAAAACTGAGCCAGCTATGATTGCGTTACCTGGTGTTGGG
>UELV01175845.1:14973-26157 GCA_900490015.1 Megastigmus stigmatizans | reverse complement strand
CCTTAATAAGCCGTGGGGCAATGTTTCAAATTTTCCGTGCGATGATAGCGCTGAGGCTGACGGCAAGTTAATTGCGAATGCTCTTTTTGAAATTCAGGATTTCGTACGGCATTTAATTGATGCGATTATATTTAAAGGTAACAGATTTTTTCCGGAACACTTTTGAGCTCCAGCTCATTGTTGTTCCTACATATATGCACCCTTTATATGGATTAACTTTTTCGATAACTAATATATAATTCTCTTTTTCAAATTCATTTATGATATTAAAGTTTTAACATTTATTATTAAATGCAACTTTATTTAGGCGGAAGTTATTTCAACATTATATCCAATAGCTTTCAGTTCACTTCCACGAATCAATTATTTTGTTGTCAAAGCAATTATTTCCTTCAATTCAAAGAATGAATCTATTGGCATTCTCATTTTAATCTTTTATTTTATTTATCATAGATATACAATAATGAAAATCCATTTCTATGTTTTGCAAAGAATAATAACTAATTAGCTACAAAATTTCATGCATCCCAAGTTGCGTATGAACGGATAGATGAATCAACATTTCTCAACCTTCCACAGCGTAATATCTATCTTAAAAAGGAATCCTTAAATATCCACTACATGTATTAACGCAAACACATTTCTCTCATCGCCGGTCGCGTACAGAACAAGCGGCAAAAAACCCACGGAGCACTAAATAACGCGTCGAGGAAGGAAAAAATCAGCATAAGGGCGCGAGAGAGCAAGTATACGTCGTTTCTCTTCAAGGTACCAGCTCTAAGCGCGACCCCTACTCCTCTTTTTCGCTCATTTTAAAAAAAAAAGAAACAAAAATAACAGCTGCAAGAGGGATAGAGTGAGAGAGAGAGTGAAGTTTAATTTCGTACGCGTTCTCCCCGCACCCTCTTTCTCGCAATCACCCAAGAAAGTATGCGCGACATTAAAAACGAAAAAAAAGGGAGGGGGAGGCGCTCTCTCGTCCAGCAAAGAAGGTGAAAAACTAGGAAGGGGCGCGCGCGCACGTGTATTTATTTCGTTCCGCGGCTAAAAAATCATTTCTCTTAGAGCCTTGCGGGAGAAGTGTTGTGTGGACGGGCGGGTGAGCGTTGGCAATTGGCAGGCGGTGGCAGCAGAAAGCCTTTGGCACCCGAGCGCTCGCGCCCACTTTTGCATACTTCTTAGACCCCCTTTTGGCTGGTGACTTGTAAAAGCGCCTCTCGCTCTAACTCACTCTTTCCGAGGGGGGCTGTGCGCACGCGAGAACACAAACTTGAGCGCGGTCGAGAGAGAGAGAGAGGGAGAGAGAAGGCAGCTACGCGTCGATACGTGCCCGTCGTTACTTCGTTCTCGCACCCCCCCCCCCCCCGGGTTTTAAACTCCTCGACGTTAATTGCTGCCGCTGGCTGCTTGCGCTGCAGTTGCTCTTGCTACCACTGCTGCTGCTGCCTTGGAAATTAGAGAAAACGAGACAAGGACTAATAAAGATATACGGAAAGAGCTGGGAGACCGGAGCTCGAAAGTGAGAACAGTTTTTTTTTCTTTTTTCTTTTTTCGACAGCGCTGAAGACGAATTTACCTGCTTTTGGCATTTAGACAAATGCTTAGTTGTTGCCATACGTTGTTTTATTTATTTATTTTGTTCACTTCTTGAATGTTCAGGTTATTTTGTAATGTGTGAAATTTTGATAAATCTTTGCAGTGTTAATATGATTAAATTAGTTAGGTATACACGTTCAGATAGTTAAAAGATTTAATATAATTTTGTTATTTTGGAAATTCAATTTAAAAATTTCGGTGTATGAATGAAATATTCTAGTTATATCCCAATATAAAATAAAAATGTCCATATGCCTAAACCAGATTTTCAGGAGATAAAGAAGATAAAACTTTTCATTTCGCGCATTCGATACTATGACACGAATTCCCATAAAATACTCTTAAAATTCAATTTTGAAATTTTAAAAGTTAAAGCTTTGAAAGCAATGTTTTTTATAAACTTCATAGCTGCTAGTGCTGTAGTTACAAAAAATACACACACAAAAATAATAAAAGTTAATGAGAAAATATTTTTTAAGTATATGTAAATAATGGGACTAAAATTGATTAATATTGAGAAAACTTCTAGAAACAGTTCACAATGTACAAATCTTAAAATTTGGAGATCGTGCGACCTAATTTTAGAAAGACATACAACATAAAATACACGTTTTCAACTTACACACCATAACGCTATTTGTTGAGGATTTTGAGGAACGCTAGATACTCAAACAGAAATGTAAAGTAGCACAAAAGACCACGAAAAGCTCCAAAAGTAAATATACTTGCGCGATACACTAAAAGAACGTAGCTAGAAACTCCGGATACAAATGCACCTGCTAATTTTCTCTATATTAAAAACGCATAACTTCAAAGGGGAAATAACACACCTGCAGATCTGGATGGGATTAAATTTCGGACTTCGACCGTAAACTTACGTACACGCGCTGGCTGCTGCGCAAGTGCACGCATTTTTCAGCAGTCGAGGAAAGTCATATATAAAGCGAATAAAGCGCGAGCACGGTATAAAGTAGTAAAAAGCTAAAAGGCGGAGGGGCACAGTGTGTGTGTGAGAGAGAGAGAGAGAGAGAGAGAGAGAGAGAGAGAGAGAGAGAGAGAGAGAGATATGAAAAGGAGCGAGCACAGAGAGAGAGAGTGTAATAAGAGTCGCGAGCGAGAGAAATGGAACGAAAAGGTTCATTGCCGCGAGCGAAGTTTAGTCGGCTATTAATCTGGTTTGTAATGCTGTGAGACAGTAAACACTTGTCGGCGTTTCGTCGACAGTTCCTCTCCTATCCCTGCCACCCCCCCCCCCTTTCCTTTGCCGTCTCTTGTTCACTTTCTGCTCCATTTCAGTTTTTCAAGAGTCGTACTTTTCACCGTTACCCATAGACACACCCACACACACGTGCCGAAAGTCAAAGGTATATAGGCACAACACGTGTAAAACGAATATGTGTGTGTGTGCACAGGCGCGCGCGTTTGTTAGGGAGGGCCGAGCACGCGAAGAATTGTAATTAATTTTTCGCGACACAAAGTGACTCTTTTTCTCTCTCTCTCTCTCACTCTTTTCTTTATAACGCCTCTGCTGCCGCTTTTTCTTACTCCTCTTTCCTTTCTGTTTCCTTTTTCCCCGCTCTCTTTCCTACTTGGGTCCTTTTGGCTAGTTTTTTGTCCGCGCGCTCCGGACTTGCCCTTCATAAAGTTATAGCCGCCTAGGAAGCAGTGTGCGCCGCCGAGCATTATGGACAAATACGCAGCGACAACCGAAATACGGACTGTCTTTGTCTTTCGGCAAGTTTTTCCTATGGCTATATAGGAATATCCTCTCCTTGTTTGCGATATATACAGAGACTCTACGACGATATATCCGATTATCCACTTTTTATTGGTCCAACTCTGGGCTCAAGCCGATGCCGTTTTTTTCTTGTACACATATTGAATTTGAATTCTTAATTCACTGGCAATTTGTACGTATACAAAAGAAGGGTAATTTATACAGCGATATTTTCGGAATATTTTACACCGGTGTCTTCTGGATCTCTCGTACGTAATTAAAAGATTCGATTTCGGTATTTCCATTACCTATTTACTTATTCATGATAATTTGTAAGAGATCTATTTCGCACGCGTTGCCGCCGTTCAATTATTTACCATCTTGTGATAATTGAATGAATCGAGTTATCAAGTTAAATTTTAAAAGACAATCAATATTTATTAAGAAGACGTGCAGTCAGCTCTTTGAATGATTAAAAAGCCATCTCGACATAACTTTCAGCATACGCCCGCAGAGATAACAGGTGTTAAAGTTACGCTACTGGGTAACAAAAATCTATAAAAAAAGCGAGTAATGGAGTACATTCTGGTAAGATTTTTTGCCATTATATTTAACCGAGCGAACCGATTGAACGGAGCAGATCTATAAAAACGAACAATGGCAGAGTCAAAAGGCAAGGGAGATTTTAAATCCCCCCACGGGCACACACATAATACAACCGAGCAAAATATGAAGCCGAAGAATTGAAAGTGCTCGGACGGCTTGTCGGGCTGGAAGAGAGAGAGAGAGAGAGAGAGAGAAACTCTCAGGGTACAAAAAGCTTCGATTACCTTCTATTCTCTTATTCTCTCTGGTCCGCTATTTACTCCTTTTTTTCTCCTACAGTGTGCACTCGCGTAAGCCTGTGTGCTCTCTTTCTCTCTTTCTCTTAGAAACCCTCGGAGCAAAGAAAGAGATCGGACGAGACAAAAAATATAAATAAACTGTGAAGGCAAGGGGAGGGGGGGGGAGAAGAGCGGGGAGAGCGATAAAAAGAGAAAAGTGTAGGACTGAAAGGACGGAGCGAAAAGGAGAGAGGAAAAGAGAGGGAAAACATGAATGATAGCACCGGACGGAAAAAATTTGGCGTTTTCATTCGGCGTTTTTAATAAATGCCATCGATCATGTGGACAATATAAAGTGTATATAAGCAGAAATATTACTCGAGGAGCTGTGTGAGTAATTGTTAAAAAGAATGATGTATTTTTGCATTGAATGGTACGTGTGCTGCTGTAATTATAGAATGCTGTAGGCGTTTTTTCCAAACCGTGATCTCGAACAGCAATGAATTAAAGGTTGGAGAATTTTGGCAATATAAGATTTATTAACATTGATTTGGAATAATTTTTTTTTTTTGTAAACAGTCACCGTCCCGTAGAGTGAATATGCTTGAATTAACTAATTTTTTTCTTTCTATTAATTATAAAACCCAAAATAACAAAATTATAAAAAATGTATATACATATATAATTCATGTAATATAGCTTAAATAGCTAGCCTAATTCATGCATGCTCTTCGCGCTTAATTTTTACGACAGACCATTAATTATATTCTAACAAATACTTAAAAATTAAAAATTATTTTCCACTTCAAATTTTTTTTAATTAATAATTTTTCTCACATGATTTTCCTGTCATACAAAATTATGGATTACAACGCATTCTAAATTTTGAGGTTAGAAAATAATATTAAAACAGAAGTTACTGTAACATAAAATCCTTTAATATATAAACTTCGAAAGAATTATACACCTAATGATTTGTTTAAGAATTTTTTTCAAATCAACATACAAATCAATAATTATATTTATTACATTTAGTCACTTTAGATCGTACAGCTAATCACTTTGGATCTAATAACCAACGCCGACGGTCAGTACAATATAATTTTCTTTGGTTCTCACAAACTTTTCGAATGGATGTCAGAACCAAACCACGACATCTAATGACTTTGGTTGTGTCAGCAAAACTTTTGATGCTGTTACTAAAGTCTTTGGTCCTCACAACTATAAATACGAGCCAACTACTTTGATTGTCACTACTAATGTTTTTTTTTCGGTGCATGATTTTAATTTTAATTGCATCATGAAATAACAATACCAAATATAAGAACGTAATTGCAGAAACGAGCAAATTAAGCCAGCTATGAGAAAAACATCCGTTTTAAAACGTTTTAAAAGATAAATACACTTTCGTGCAAATGCGAATGCGGCATATATACAAATATCCAGATTCTGACCACGTTTAAATGAAGAAAGGGAAAAAAGGAAGCGGAACGAGTGAAACTCGGAAAACGCCGAGGTGAAAAAATATGAGAAAAATAAGTAAAGCAGAAATAGAGAGAGAGAGAGAGAGAGAGAGAGAGAGAGAGAGAGAAAGAGAGAAGAGAATAACAACAAAGAGAAAGGACCGTTCAAGTTAACCCACTTGAAAGCCAGGGCGAGAATGGGCTCGAGCACAGGCAAGCCGGTCGCGGCTGGAATAAAAGTTGTGCCCTCTCAGCTTTTGTTTCCTCTCTCTCACTCTCTTTCTCTCCTCGTGTATTTCCGCCTCCTTGGATCCGAACCGATAAATAAATAAAGCATGGGCAGAAAGAAGAGAGGAGGCAGTCGTCGCGGTCACGATCTGGCGGCGGCGGCTGGCAAGAAGGGAAAATGAAAAAGAAGAAGAGAGGGAGAGGTTCGAAGACAAGCACGTGACGTGTGCCGTGCTGCGAACTACGAGCCAAAAGCTTCGATCGCCGACTTGGACGAATCATTTATTTATCGTGCGCTTTAGCTCGATCGATCGGTAGTATAAATTTGCTCGACACGGGGATTCAAGTGCTTCTTGGGCTCTTTCCGTGCGACAGGCGAGAAGGTAATCGTCGGTAGATCGTTACTTATGAGTATTTAAATCAGTGGGCTTAACTTTAGCGTACGGCCGAGTTTTTTCATTGATCCTCGAATCAACCGAGGTTTTAAATTTTTGATGGTTGCACATTGGGAATGTAAGGTGTGCTAAAAACAAGCTTTTATCTAAATATGATACTACGTTATAAAGATGAAGTTAATATTTACAATTATTTTCGGAAGAGTAAGCAATCGCGCAATTACCAGTCGAGAAAACCCACCAGGCATACAATTTCATTAAAAGACTATAGTTTGAAAATCGATATAATTCTGGGGTATATCAACGCTCTTACCTTGAGGTCGCCCTGTTGTTCGTAAAAGTTGTTGGGCGCTAGGGCGGCTTTTAGTCGGCGGTTCCTGTAGAAGATAAAAGTGATGGCGGCCAGAAGCATGACGATGACGGTCGTTAATATTCCTATCACTAAGCCGATTAACTGCCTCGACTCCGGCTCTTTGCTTTTGTCTGGAACTGGAAACGTACAAAAGAGAGTTCTTTTTTAAATAACGGTCGCCAGCAGTTCGCTTGAAATACTTTATCGAAGCTTCGCAAGGATTTTCCATTGCGCACGCTAATTAAAGTACCTGGACAAAATGAAAAAAAAAAAAAACGAAAAAAAAGGCAGGGGATTAAAATTCCTTTTAAATCATTTAATTAAATTAGAGGGCTGAAAATAAAAGCACACTTTTGTAACCGAACGCACGCGGGAATAAATTCAATGACATATAATACTTTGAAGCATAATTCGTGGAAGTGCTGCTTTGTATAGGAGAAAAAAAGGGAATTAAATATTTTCAATTGCATTGCGGGCCATACAAGTTTCGTTTCGAAAAAATATTAATAATTAAAAATATAAAAAAGCTTACATTCCGCGATAGTATATGCCGTAATAATATGGTACGAAAGCGCAGATATATATACGTGTATGTCCATTTTAGATTAAAATTTATCGAGCCGTTGTTTGCGGAAAAAATAATATTTACAAATGCGATCTGATCACTGTGAGCCGGCCACTATATTTGAATTATACGTTCATGCAAATATTTGGCGCCGCTCATAAAACAGCAGAGGTATAATCCTTTACATAGAATTCGCGAAACCTTACGCAATTTATTTCTTTGTATTTATCATTCGAGCTCAAACATTCTGTGCGCGCACAGTCGCTGGTGTATGTGCAAGTGTGCGCGTGTGCGTTCTTCTGTATACACACTGCAAATATAAATACGAAACTTGCTAATCTGGGAACATTTTGCGTATGGGCTCGGAAATTTTTTAATTAAAGTAATTAATATATATATATATATGTATATATAAACACACACACATATTTTCACCGTTCGAAGATTTCGTGTGCGCTGCGCAATTTCAATCTCTCTCCGTTGCGCTGGAATGCCAGAGATTAAAACAAACCAAAGATTCCTCTTACCCTGCCCTCCTCTGCTCCCGCCGATCAAGGGTATGAAAACTTCCTCTTGCCCGCTCTGACATTTTAGAGCGTCGAAATTCGCGATTTTCAATATCGCAGTAGGGGAGCGAATGGCAATCGAAGCAATGAATAACTGTATATATAGCCCAAAGGCGATTTTATGGAGCTCATTATTTCAATACAGAGTGAGTGCTGGAGCTGTGGTTACAGGTATAACGCGTTCCTTTTTTTTCTTTTTAGGGTTTAAAATCGTGGCGAGATTCTAATGTATTTGAGTAGTTAGTCATAGCTATGTTATACAAATATTTAATGTTTAATTTCATAATAGTTTTCTACAGTTTGGAATTATGTGAAAAGCTCAAGTATAGAAAGTTGACGCAATGTAGAGAATAAAACTGCATTTTTAAATAAAGTATGTAAACGCTTTATTTGCATTTTCATCCACAAGTAAAAACTTTAAAAACAAACAACTAAAAGCGCCGTGGTCTTTGAATATGCGCAAGACATATTATATACATACACACAACTTTGTTTATTTTAATTCTAAGAGCGAACCTGAAATAGACCAAATTCAATCAATCCCGCCGTTAACTTTTCCGCAGTTCTACTACTTAAGCATCTTTATTCCTATCTCCTACGCCAACAAAGTAAACTCCGCAGCCTAATTATCGCAAAAGCGAAACTTTTAACGGCAACCGGGCCGCCGCGTCCAGCAGAGGAAAAATGTGTTTTATATCCAGAGCCCGATCAGCTGCCATTGAAAAAAAGCTTAATTTATTCGCATGATACGTGGGTATAACGAGATAATGAGTTATGAATCGCTGCCGGTCCGAACCACCGACTGCAGGCTTCTTTCTCTCTCTTGACCTCTCTGAAAGTGACGGATGACTCGGCGAAATATCGTCAGTTTTTCGCGCGCTCTCTCGTTTTCCCCGAACGCGCGATTCTATAGCGAGTCGAGCTCTCGAGGCGTTTTGCCCACTCTCTTTCTCCCTTATACCCTCCTACTGTCAGAATGTTTTTATTAGCCTAATGGTTCCATCGAAAGCGGGCGCGCGTCTATGTATACCGAACACTTCCTGCAGCCCGCGTTATATGCGCGCATGAGCTTCTCTCGATTCCCTTACCATATATATATACACCCGCATAGCATTTTCCCAACGTATAGACCTGGGGAATAGAAGGAGGTGGAGGAGGGCGCGGATGGGAGAAGGTAAATACACTTTCTTTGGCGCTCTCGTTTCAGCGCTAGACGGCGCAGAAAAGAGCAGAGAGCCGCGCGGTCGCGCGCTTCTTTCGAGTTTCTTTCGAAAGCCGCGCCCCAAGGTAGCGGTATAACGACCAGGATGGGTGGAGGGGGAAGGGGGCGGTTGGGACGCTCCGAGTCCGGAGTTAATAAAAGGAGAGAGTGCAGCGATGAACTTTTTAGTAAATGAATTGCCTCGGTCTTTGATGCAATTATCCAGAACCGATGGTGGAGAGAGAGAGAGAGAGAGAGCGAACTACCCACCGTCGTATTCAGTCCTTGCACTGGCTAGTTCCTTAGAGCGCGACTTTTAAAGAAAGCTCCATTCTCATTTGCCGTGCGTTACTTTTAATTATGGATTAAAATTTTACCGTTCGAGTCTACAAGAGCATCGATATCGCGCGCGCTCGCGCGAGGTCCAACGAAAGTTCCATAATTAGCCCGATCGTTTTCTTCTTTCGCCTCATTATTCTCGATACTCTCTCGACAAAGATTAAATTCTGATAAAATACTTGTACCGCAACGTTCTAAAGCAGGTATTCATATAGGGAACGAAATCCAGGCGCAAGATTTGGGAAAAATCTTTTGCTGAAAACTCCCCAAGCCTCTTGACGATCGCGAAGAAGTAGGATGCTTATTACGCGCTCCTAACATAATACATGCGACATCGAAATATACACGCCTATATATATATATATGTATTCGTAGAATCCGGTTGTAGTTTTGAGTAAGTATATATAGAGAGATCTTTGAAAGAAACTTACATGCGCCGTCGCTGCTCTCGTCTTTGTTGAACGTAGCCTTCACTTCGTCTCTTTGAAGAGGACCCTCATTATTCTGAAAAGGAATTACCGTAGTCGTCGCCGTAGCATTTTTTGTCTTCACCTCCTCCTCCTCGGTGCTGTTATTCCACTCTGAAATAACTGGAACAAACAAAAAGTGCTTAATGGTGGAGCTGCACGCACTCCTCCATCCTACCACTACTACCATCCTGTATTTCGGAGCGCGGCAGCATGCATACTTAAGTTTAATTAGCAGCAAAGCGATTTTGATGTGCCGGTGAATTAATTATTTGAATTTATAAATAGTTCATGCCTCTATATAGTTTTTCTAGTCTCGATGGAGCGTTACAGTATTAATTTACGCTTTAATAATCGATAGTAGGCGAAAAGAGGAAATGATTCTCTTTTACGTGTAATTTGAAATAACAGTTATGTGGTATGTATAGAGCGAGCATTAGCATATTGGGTAAATACAATCCGATCAAACATTTGCGGCTGCCAGATATATATCTTTGCTTTATGTGTACGTTCTTTCGCATACGCGTTCCGCTGAAAATCAAATGGAATACAAACTCGCTAACAGGTATTCATCCTAATTGGCATGATGCGGTATTATTGGAAATGCATTGAATAAAATATACCATATGTAATTAGAAGAATTATTCAAATACCTTTGGATGCGATATTTACGTCTACATTTTATTTGCATTTTTGCACATTGATCACAATTACTTTCGAAATAATGGGATATAATGTGTCATTATTTTAACACATTCGACGTTCGCAAAAATTGAAATACCTCTTCCTTTATATTATATTGGTAAATAATAAAACCACTCTATACGGAAAATTTTTCTCAATTTTTAATACGACAGTCAAAGAGTTATAAAGCTATACACACCAGCTGCTATTTTATTTACTGCACCAGCTCAGCTAAACGTTAATTCGAAATCCGACTTTTGAAACTTGTATCCCAACGTATACACTTCTCCGCATTATCGGATCACAGAAGCAGAGTTGAAGAAAATCAATCTAACCGCTATAATCCACGGCAGAACGAGCCCTAAGTGTTTATATATATATATGTATACGCAAAACTCCCAAAATCCAGCGGTTATACAGTGCAATCCTCGCTCTCGCACGCAGGGGGAGGGGCTCGGTATCTCGGCGCTCTATCGACGTAATGACGTTTCATTTCCCGAAATTATTTATCATCCATTATATTGGTCGAAGGGGTGAGGGCACTCCGGTGCCGCGATCAGTGCGCCGAGATCCCAGGGCCCCGCGGCTCCAGAGCGCGCTATGACCTGACATTTATAACGGCCTCGGCCGAGCCCTTTCCACTGTAGCAGCCGACGCCGCCACCGCCGCCTTCCACAACGACCGGCCGAAACTCTCGAATGATTAATGGTAAACTCTCTCTCTCTCTCTCTCTCTCTCTCTCTCTCTCTCTCTCACACACTGTGTGTAATATTATGCGCACGCGCAA
>UELV01175845.1:0-14953 GCA_900490015.1 Megastigmus stigmatizans | reverse complement strand
TCTCTCTCTCTCTCTCTCTCTCTCTCTCTCTCACACACACTGTGTCTTTCGTGCGTATGTATACGCGGAGCTGGACAAAGAGGCGAGTTTCCCAACTAGCTTTCCGCCTGGCCAGCGTGCAAGTTTCCTCGATGCGCCAGTGTGTCCGAGAGAGAGAGAGAGAGAGAGAGAGAGAGAGAGAGAGAGAGAGAGACGAGTTTGCTACACCGCTGTTTATCGCGGTTTCGAGTTGTTTCTGCTTTCTCTCTCACGGTTTTTTCTTTCAGTTTGCCGGGGAAACAATGAGAGAGCGACTCTGTGACAAGGCGAACGAGCGGCTTGAAAGAGTTGACCGCTTAGATTGGATTTGACTTTTGCCGAGAGGGTTGTCAGTACAACGCTTTTTTTGTTGCTTTCGAGCCCAATCGAGGTGCATGGCGAATTGTTTTTGGCTCGAGACAGTTTTTGATTAATTAGCTTTGCTCTCGGTGTCCGACCTTTGTTTACAAGCATCGCTGCCAGCACAACACACACTAGCTCTCTCCTACTGCAATCGCTACGGACGCGGAGCCATGTCAAGGTTTTTGGCGGACGAATTCTGGAAGAGGCTTTCTGGGTCAGCGATTTCGAATATCGGGGGCCACCGCGCCCGGCTTTTCCGCATATTTGGAGTTCTTTCTCTTGCATGCGCAGCTGGTATCGCTTTTCTAGCCGTTTCAATTTTGAAATCTGGACATTCGAGATTCGATGAACTCCATTGTGAAATTTGATGTGCTTTCCGGCATAACGGACTGTTTGTTTCTGTTTATTTATTGTGAGTAAGCGCGAATGTGAGGAATTTCTGTATATTTCGTGTTACTGAGGGAAGTGCGATAGAATTTATAAATGCTTACGTTTAAGTATATCAATTAATTTAAAGCTTTACAATCATCGGTATGAAATGTTTCGAAAAATATTTTTCTAAATTAGCTGTCTATCACAGTCACTTTTTCTTTTCACATGTTCGCCTTACGCGATGAAATTTTTTCATCGATCGAGTTGCTCCTTAGACTGTTTATTCGCTGCTACATTTTATGATCAGTATTTTAAAATGATGATATTATAAAATTTTATCTCTATGCCGATATATACATCGCCATTATACGCAAAAAGCATTGTAAATCATCCGAATTTATCAGTACGCTAATAAATAATAAATTTTGAACAACAAAATATTGGCCGACTATAGGCGCTTCGTACTACTTAATTTATTTATACTCATTAAAACTTACAATTGCGATCAATATTAATAATTATTATATTTTGCTTTATTATCGAATATCTAGGTTATGATAAGTTCCCTCTCTTCGTGATAGATATTTAATCCACTCCATAAAAACTATGCAGACCAAAATTTATATTTGAGTTACAATAGTTGACCACGTCGTATACTGATATTGTAGTTTTTATTGTGAACCATTTTCATAATTAATATCTCCTTATGAGATACCGAATGTGCTTTGAATATAAACTTTAGTTTCCACGATAATTCATAATATACTATAATGTAAGCTATTGCGAGAAAGACTCACCGGAATCGAAGACGACCTCGCTAAGTAAGATCCAGCGCGCGGCAAAGTACAACTGCAGCTTGATGAAGCGTCCGGCTCTGGAGTGCAGCTTGATCGTGACATTGCGAGCATTTTCAAGCACAACATCCGGCATGTACGAGAAATGTACTGGCTCGGTATTGAACTGATTGTTACCGTTGCTGAAGTAGACCTTCGCGTGGCTGAACACCTGTAGACAGATTCACATATTGTCACTATTCTTTGGTGACGCTTAATTTAATTTGGAATATTCGGTTTGGTTCTAGAAGGCCAATAAAATCAACAATAGCTTTCTGCATTTTGATCTTTCAAGTATCTACCATACGAATATTATTAGTATCCATTACTGTAAGATTTAAGGTACATGGGGAATGCTTGTATTCTGTGGATGTATACATTGTCTGACTACATGTAGTGCACTACTACTGGATATTAGAAATACCAAGTTATTTCATGTATTTTATCTTGCTGAAGAAGCATCACTAGACTGACTCATATTGACATTACAAGGTAAAAGTACGAAGCTTGCACTATCATTTAGATTATAAAATGACGTTTAATTTAAAAAAAATTTGACTCCCTTACTTAAGGGAGAATATTTTTAAAAAAGACTAAATTGATGGGAAGTAGAAACAGACGAGAATAAAAAGTACCGATTTTCAATTTTTTTTTTTTTACTTTTCCATCATGTAAGAGAGTGAATTTATTTTAATTTAATAATTATGTGCTCTAACTGACGGTGGAGGTTTCTTCGGAAGACTTTATTCTTTTCTGACCTCGTCAAGGTCTTCCTTTGAAATAAAATAACGCTGTAAAAGTTATTAAAAAAAACTTATAGTAAAAAAAATCACAGTATTAGAAAACATTTGAAATATTCATTTAATTTTCGAGAATATCTGTGAAACTTATACTAACGATATATTTCACAAATATTGAACTCGATATGGTATCGAAAACTCGCAAACTATTTAAGAAAAACCAATAAAAGTTTTTTAATAATAAATATAAATCAGCTCATTATGAAACTTTTAGATATAAACAAGTCGGCGGCTTGCTTTAACCTCGGTATATAGCGTGTGACAACTCGATATTTACCTGTACGTCTTTGGTGAAGAAGTTATTGGTATGAAGATGCATCGCCGTGAAGTTTCGCGCGTAATCGAACTCGAAAGTTATTTCCACGGGTTGTCCCAGCATATTCGGCGTGTCGTTTCTCCATCCGACCCACTCGTATCCTACCGCATAGAGCAATACAAATAAGAAAAAAACAAGGGAATATAAAATATTGCGCAATATAATTTCATCTTAATTGAGTTAAAAATGTTTATTTATTAAAGTACATCTGGGACTATGTACAGCTGCTAGGGAAATGTTTTGCAATTTTTTAATAAGTGAGTGGTTTAAAATTATTTTTCTTCGCAAAAAGCTTTATTGACTCGTTAATTATATTTGGCTTCCCCGATTTCATAATAATCAAAGTTTTATTAATTCAGTTAGAATTTTATTTATTTTCTCAATAAACAGAAAAAACAGATAGTGACTCAATTTAATTTTCAAAGTGAAACCTTTCCGAATCGAAGCATTTCATCTTATTCGAGAGAAAAATAATTAAAAACCATTTCTTGGGCTAAAATTACCAATTAACTAAATTTTTCAAATAATTATTTTTATCTTTCCGAGGAGTAGTACCCCTGTCACGCGGCTTCAAAATCCCCGAGCGCGCATCATCTCCGCGTTAACAGAAAAGAAGTACACACGCTGTACAATGAAAGAAGAAGAAGAAGAAGAGGAAAAAAGAGCAGGAAGACGTAGCGAACCGAGGTACGAACGAGCGAGAAGAGCGATAACAGGAAGAAAAATCCCCGGAAGCAAGCGTTGTCGTCGTCGTCGCGACTACGACGACATAGCATACGTGGGTAATCGAGGCTTTAACCGTCCCTGCTTGGGGAGGGGGGTGAAAAGCCGCAAACGCTCGCTCGATTTCGCGACGCGATTCGCCCTTGCAAAAAGGCTCGAGCTGCTGCAGCACAAAGGCATTTAACGGGCGGCACTCGGTGCTGCTCTAACGTTCGACGTCGATCCCACCGGGAGAGCGACTCTCACCGTTTCTCTCAATGGACTCTTTCTATATATGTATACGTGCATACATATATAGATACGCCTTCGTCGTCGTTGAGGAGAGAGAGAGAGAGAGAGAGAGAGAGAGAGAGAGAGAGAGAGAGAGAAGGCTCAACATCGCTTGCGCTTCGCACGCCTAACGCGTCCCAGCCGTTGAATTCACGAGAGTCCACTTGTTTATACGCTTGCCACCGCGCCGCGCCGCTGTAACTTTGAAGCACGTTCGACGCGCTAGCAACCCCACTGCACGACAGGCAAGATTTTCATTCGCTATTTGCGCGAGAGAGGCTGGGTGGGACCGAGAAGGATGAGGTGGAGGAGGAGCAGGGAGAGAGAGAGAGAGAGAGAGAGAGAGAGAGAGAGAGAGAGAGAGGGAGGATGCATCAAGTGAGCGCACTTGCTATCGTATGGTTTGTGATTGTATGTACAAGTTGTTAGTTTAATGTCACGAAAGTTTGCCTGGCAATTGGGGGGGGTATTTGGTTAAGCTTGTTACAAAAAGTGGGATGAAAAGGGCAACAACGTTTACCTTAAATACAAGCTGGAAATAATGATTCGTGCATATGTATTTTCTGGAATTGTTTGCTTTTCAACTCTATGGAAAGCAGAAATAGTGCTTTTTAACGTCAGATCACATTTATAAACAAGGCATTTAAAATGCAGTAAATCATTTTGACAAGCTATTTTTTATTACTTATGAAGTATCTATTCAAGATCCTTTTTAAATGTATAAATATGAAAATTGCCCATAATGTATATTAAAATTACCCACTTATCATTTCTGGATGATTGAAACGATGTTAACTCTTTTCAGAGATTTTACTAGGTTAAAGCTCAATAGAATAGAGACAGTATAGAAAATTATTCAATTCAAATTTCATAGTGTATGAATCTCACACTTTTATATATAGGGGCGATAAATCCGCAGTTTCTATAAGGATCATTTTATTTATTCCTTCCGAATGCGACATAATCGTGTAATAATAATTTTACAAGCCATTTAAGCTTCCCCGAGCTCTATTCTGACCCATCGTCTCCTTCCTAAGGTTCGTTATAATTTTACATTCTACATAAATCTCGCTATCACGTGAGTCGATCTATGAACAATAACGAGCAATAAAAAGGGAAAAAGTTCAGCATTACGCGAGATTAAGATTTTTTTTTAACTCCAGTCACGCAGTTCCCTGCCGAGTCTCTGCGTATAAAAAAATATAAAAAAGGGAATGCTATACTTCTCTATCGTTCCGTCGTGCCTATATATATATGTACATATAGGGAGAAAAAACCCATCATTGACTGAAGGGGGTGACTTTAGTGCTTATTAAAAGTTATAAGCCTTCGATTGAGTTCATCGATCTCAAGCGAAGAGAGAGAGGGAGAGAGAGAGAGAGAAAGAGAGAGGCTGAAAAAACCAAAGAGTTCAGGAGAGAGAGGGGAGGAGAAAGTGTCGAGCCGCTTCGAGAAATTCCTCACTAAGGAACATTTCTCTTCGATCTTAACGAGCACTTTATTTCGCTATATTAGATGTACTCGTATAAACTTCCTTCAATTTCGACTATTTACTGATGAACGCTGAGTTGAAATGCTTTATTCGCGTGACAAATCTGCAAAATTTCGAATGAATGTCTATGGACCCTATTATAGTGGATTATTATATTTTTCCTCCCGATTATTTATTACATTATTTGGAGTTTCTTAGCAATCACATTGAAAATGATTTTGAAATGATCTATAAGCTTTAATTAAGTTGCAATGAAAAATTCTCTTATTTGAAAATGTTAGCTTTACAAAAATGAAGCTGCTTAATCAATATTTTCCAATGACTAATCATTGAATAAATTAATACGTGTGTGTGCTTTAATTAAATTATATTTAAAAATGTTTTTTAATGTAATAGATGTAAAATATGTAAAATATGTATTACGGCACTTTTTTAAAATTGCCTTACACCTATGAGGGTACTCTTAATTTTACGCTCGCAAAACAGGGTCTAAAAGTGTATTTTACGCCTTCTACATCAAAACATAATATTTGCAACTTAGACGTAAGATTTGTAGGCTCTTGCTGCGTGAAAAGCACCATTTTTTTGTTTGGTCACTTTTGAAAGTAAAATACCCGAATAAAAAGACACACGTATATTTTAAAAAAGTTAATCTAGCTAAGTAAGTATTATGTGTTATAACGGATGAGTCTGCGAAAGCCATCTTTTAGGGCATGAAAGAAATGACTTTTGAAAGAAAAGTATGACCCTTTCATGCTTGAAAAGGAGGAAAAAGAAAATGTAGTTAAAGTTCATGAAGTACAACAGCAAAAGCATGTACGCGTGTAAGCGTGTGCGCACGCGCGCGCATGACCATTTTGCTTTTACTATCTAACGAATATAGACGTACCTTTCTATTATATTTCATAAATTTTGTCTGCTTTTTTGTTCTAGCTCCTCGTGTGATAAAAAAATACCATTTAAAATTACAATCTTGCTCTTTAAATAATGGTAAAACTTTAGTAAGTTGAAAAAATTGCAAGTGAATCTTGCTTTCTTTTTTTATAATATATCGGACTTTTAGGAATACACATTGCTTCTAGCTAATGGCATATAATGCTCCCGCACAGAGTTAGAGGTGTATACTCCATATGTTTGTTTTACTTTATTTTGACTAGATCATATCCCTGATGCAAGCTGACCAAAAAGCATGAAAGACACTGAGGTTAAATTTAAATATCGTAAATTCCAAACTTATAAGATCGTATTTCAAAGGAGCTGCTTAAAAACTTCAAATAAAAATAACAATGGTTAGAAATCACGATATTCTTTGTGTCAAAATAAACTAAATATATGTTTGGCAACAACAAATTTTGGTCAACACAGATTTCTGTAATCTTTATTTAAGAAAATGGCGAGGAACTTTAATGTGCACTGTTGTGCATAAACTGCAACAAATCTGTCACAATCAAAATTTCGACGAGCCGCGCGCGTTACGTTTTACGGCTCATTAAGTTGGAAATTGAATTTTAAAGTTGTGGTCATGTTCATGTTCCCCTTTGAACGCGCATCAAATCGTGCGTGGAATATTTAATTTCATGTAACCGTCGTTCGTGTATATGCGTACCGGTCACCTATCGCAGCATATTACATCGGTTTTAATGATTCGTAATTACTTATTTTGCCTTTTACAATTGAGCGTGATCGCCGTTGAAAATGAAAAATCATAAACTTTTAGCGATATATAACGATCATTCATCGTTCTAAAGATCGAGAAATTCCGAAAACAAAAGATTTGCATACGGCTGTTATTGTCGCCATAATCAAGCGAATTTATCAATCGCAGCAGCCACAGCAGCTTCCACACCAAGATATTAAACTCCGCGTCTCGTGCTTGGGTAGATACTTTTTCTCGCCAATCCCCCTCTTGATTAAATTATCGCTCGCATTATCAATCAAGCAAAGCGCGAGGACGAAGCAGATGACTCGAAGGAAGCGGGAGTATAGCGAGTACAGAAAAAAGGGGAAGCGCGCGAGTAGCCATGGAGGAGAGAAAGAAACTGTCTCAAGAGCAGCGTAAAAAGTTTTTGTCATTTACTCCGTTCGTCCCCCGCGCGTATCTGTGATTCAAATTTAAACTGTAAAACCCATGGTCGGCTCGCGTCTACTTTGCATTGTTTAAACAGGGTTAAAGGCTCTCTATCTCTCTTACTCCTCTTGGCCACACGATAGCTGGCAGAGAGAGAGAGAGAGAGAGAGAGAAAAAAAGAGAAGTCGCGACACGCGGAGAGTTCCTTTTTATTAAAAAGAAAACTCGCACAGCTAGAGCCACCCTCGAGAATGGAGAAACTGCACAGAAATGTATCAGACGAGCGAGGCGCGCGCGAGAGAGGAGATGGGAGGAGGGGTGTAGAGAGAGAGAGTGGGGGGGGGAGACTTGCGCGGGGTAAGCAGCTCGACTTCAATATGTATGTAAATCGAAGCAGATTCGAGCGCAACGAGTCTGTTTGCTCGGCATTCGTATAGCAGAAACGTAGCGTGTCGCTCTCTCTCTCTCTCTCTCTCTCTCTCTCTCCTACTCTCTCCCTCTCACTCACACTCTTCTTGACTATTCTCCAGTCGTACCCTCTGTGCGCGCGCGCGCGTCCCTTTCGTTTTTATAAAGAGAAACCAGAGGTAGAGAAAGAGACACTCTCCTCCTCGAGGCTTCTTTGTCGCTGAGATCGCTGAGCGCACGAATTTTCCGTTATGCGCGCGTGAGCGAGGCCGCCGTCGCGCGTTTTGCGCCCCGTCGCGGCGGCTAAATCCAAAGCGCATTTGGCCGGAACCAATTTTGCGGCCGGACGAGAATTTATATCATACGTGTGCATGAGGCATATGGGTACATATATGTGCAGGGGGGTCATTGAACATTTGGAGAACGACGCGGCAGTTTAGCAGAAAGGGTTCGCCGCGTGCGACTCTATTCTCTTGTCTGGAAAATTTATTTTGGAGTATATTATTAATCTATATTTTACGTTTTATACTGCAATTCATCCTTTCGGTTCGAAATATTAATATATCGTAGAAATTAGACTGCGATGTTCTTAATGAAAGAGGCTTAGCGATGAAGAAGCAGCTATACAACTAATTAAGTAAACTTCGAGTTTGAATGATTGCAGTTAACATACTTCTAGCAGCTACTGAATGTGAGTGTACAAGTATTATGTTGAAAGGAAATAGTAATATACGGAGGATCAATTTTAGTATATAAACTCATTATTTCTATTGCATGAGATGTTCAAAGTAATCTTTTTTGCTATCGATATAATTACAGATTATCATTTATAACGTATTAATTAATCCATGAATGTTTTGAAATTGATTTTCAAAAGAGGATTTTTTCCATGTGCACACAACCATTAATTATATTAATTCATTCGGATTAATAAATAACAGACAAGCTAATTTATAATCAGTGCTTTATACTAATTGTAACTAAAATGAATATATTGAATGCGCAACGATGAATAATTTGAAACCGCTTGCACTGACTTTCTATCATAGCTCGAAAACTCAAACTAATGAAAATGATAACTTAGTCAAAAACTGGGTCGCTATAACCAATTTAACCATTGAGAGAGAAAAAAAGAAAAAACGATCGTAGAGAACAATCGAGTGACTTCCTCGCGCGCGACTATAAAAAGAGGGCAATAAGAATACTCCCTCACCTTTGCCATTGCCATTGACATCGAGCCTGAAGTTGTCGGGTCCTTTCTGTCCATCGGCCAGTTGTCCGAGTCCCCCGGTAAGGTATTCGGCTTCCTCGCTTCCGTCGTACGTGCGATCCGTGAGATCCAGCTCCGAGCCGCGTTGCACACCTTGAGGCATCGAATATGAGGCGAGACCCTCTGCGAACAGGAAGAAAGGAAAACTTTTTACTCGGATATGCAGAGGATCGCGTTTGTGTCTGTGCGTGGGTAGAACGTGCACTTTTGCAAAATTGGGAGAGTTCGCGCAGATTGCGCGGGAAAGGGTATATTGGCGAAAACTGTCTTTTGGGCGAATAGGATGGACTCTCTCTCTCTCTCTCTCTCTCTCTCTCTCTCTCTCTATCTGCCTTCCTTTTATCCCACCCTTTCTTTGTCTACGCGCTTCCCCCCTTATTTTTCGTCCCTGGGAAATTTTCAATTTGACAAAATTGGAGAAAACGAGCTCATTCTCACGCCCTTCCCAAATCAAATGAAGATTTGATTTCATTCAATTATCGTTTGGATGCACTTGATTTTGCATTTAATGCTGCTGACGTTATTTGGGTGCGCTTATTATATTATATCGAATCATTTCGTTAATTGAACTGATGATTGGTTAACCTTTGGATGGTATTTTTAGATTGGGTTAATTGTGTTAAATATTACTTCGTGTATATACTTTAGAAATGGATTTGTTTTTTCAGCAAATTAGTTCAAAATTCAATTAATTGACCCATAACAGATAGTTAAGAATCAATCCCATCGATCTTCTCTAACGCCGTTAACATTTTAACCCGATCTTCACAAACTCGCCGTGTACGAACGAAAAATCCATTACGCGTGAGAGTTAAAAACCCAACGATCGGCGCGCAATCTACCGCGCGCGAAAATTCAACATTACAATTACCAACAAAGTAGCTCTCGCCCCCCCCCCTCCCTCCCAGGTCGATCGTAGGAAACGTGTAAACGCTCTTAATCGGCGTTTAATTTTGTCGGGCAGTTTTCTCCGGGTTCACGATCTCCCGCGGAACAGAGAGAGAGAGAGAGAAAGGGAGAGAGAGAGGGAGAGAGAGAGAGAGAGAGAGAGAGAGAGAGCATGGAGGGCTACTCAGCGCGCTCGCGCTCGCTCAGCGACTTTGTGTAATTCCGGGATTCCGATGTTCCGTACGAACGGCCATTATTTCTTTCTCGGGGGCTTTCGGAAAATCGGCCGTGCTCGCTCGCTCTCGCAAAAGCTATCGGAGG
Source organism: Megastigmus stigmatizans (assembly GCA_900490015.1). NCBI lineage: Eukaryota > Metazoa > Arthropoda > Insecta > Hymenoptera > Megastigmidae > Megastigmus > Megastigmus stigmatizans. The sequence continues at coordinate 4,811 of UELV01175845.1, read as the reverse complement.
GGCCTAGCAGCACCACCAGGTATCCGAAATTAACTTAGATTAAATTTATGATCGGCCGACGGCGGCGCAGCTGGGTCTACATTAATCCAGTCGGAAAACGGCCTCGTAACCAGTAACGGGGAGTGTGAGAGAGTGTGTGTATGCCTGGAGGCTTTTCTGGATTCTGAAAGCTTGGGGACGAGAGCGCGGCGGCCTTGCGGCCATCTGTTCGTAGCTGACCGGTAACTGCTGTGTTACGCGCGTTCGATCTCTACGTGAGTCACTGCTTGTTCTGGCGGATGCAAATGCTATATAAACGGATTGGTCGATGACGACTGCGTGGGAAGATTCACGTTTCTAATTCGTGATGATCGATAACTGTTTTTAATCGAGCCTTTTTTTTATTATTTGTAGCTGTAATAGGTTTTTTTCTTTACTGCAGTAGTATAATGAAAACTTAGTTATTTTCCGTATTAGTCGTGCGACATTTTTGTAAGGAAAATATGATGCCCTGGGGGAGCGTATGTTACTCTGTAGAAATCAGATTTTCATAACTTGGTCGTCGGAAGAGGATAAGAAAAAATAAGTTTATAAATTGAATTTTATATTTAACAAGTATTAATTCAAGGTATTAGGTATACGTTTAAAAAACAAATAAAAAATTAAGGTCCATTCCTATATTTTGTTATGCGTGTCCAATACCAAAAAATTCATTTTTTTAGTAAAATTCTTGAACAGAAATTAAAAAGTCAAGATTAATTATGTATCCTCTTCAGTAAAAAACGTGGATGTTTAAAATAAGAAAAATCATTTTTATTCAGCTAGTATATCATTTCTTTCAAGTAATGAGCCTGTAATGAAAAATTAATTACATGAAAACTTTTTTACTAAATTACTTATTGCATGTTCTCGAATGAAAAGATTATGTTCTCTTTTTATGTAACAAAATGGAAATTTCTACTTTACTCACTAAAAAGAGATATTATTATGCAGAAAATATATTTAGTTTTTCCAATCAGTTTCTAACATATAAATAATACAAAAATTCTTTATCGTACATTAAACAAATTAACTATCAGATGAAATAATTATGAATCTCGACGCACCATTTTCTGTTTTATTTACATATTTGAATCTAACATTCAATACTTAAGCTCTTCTGAGTTTCTTATCAATATTCGATCTTTAACATTCTTATTAACGCAATCAAGCGAGTTACAAAATGTACGATGCTTGATGAAGCCTCTGCCAACTAGATCAACGTTTAGAGTGTAATATAACTGTAATGAGTATGTAAGTTGCGTGGCTGGGAAAATTAAATTCACTCGAGTATGATGTCAGGCCATTATCAGCGTCTTGGGAAATATCTCTTACAAAATGAAATAGTCCTAATCGACTTGACACTTTGAGTAAGTACTTGCAAGTAATAAATCTTAAACATTTCAATTTCTCCCTCTCTGATATACTCATATGCATTAAAATTATATATATATATCGAATTGTAGCAAATAAAAAGTACTTCCAAGTAATCGTCGATGGCCTCCTTTTCCATCCAAGTACACTTACAACGAATTGAGCCACCTACTAGAGCCATCAAATTTACGAAATTTTAAGATGCCCTAAAAACAAGAGGGAGAGAGTGAGAGAGTCCTCCCGAATAAAGACTTTTAGTTCTTTCCTTTAGCATTGTATTTCCTTCCTTCGATTTTTTCCCCATCGACCTTAGGTTAATCTTTATTTTCCAAGCACAGGATACACTTTAGGAGGTAAAATCCGTAGCAATAAAAATCTGTCCGGGTCCATAAAAAAGGGAATCGGGCCGCGCGCGCAGCAGAAAAAGGGGAAAGAAGAAACACAATAGAGGAACTAATTTACGATTCGCCGAAAGGTCGAATCTTTTTCGATATCTGTTTCTATTTCCTTCCGTTATGTATCTCGTAAATCGTGTATTACTCGCGGCTCGTAGAGCCTCCGCGAGAAGCTGAACCTATATATATATAGGTTCAGCAAAGACATACACATATATATGTAAGTACAGCGAAGGCAGAGAGGAGAGTACCGAGGGGGATGAAAAAAAGGGGTATATCTAACTTGTGATTCGAAGAGGTCCGAATCGTAAATTTCACTTACCAGTCCAAGGACAGCCGTAAAGTTCCACCCGCATGCAGACTATGCGTATGTGAGATGTGTAGGGGATGAAGCGGATTCTGGTCGCCACTATGGGCGGATCGAAGATCTGCTCCTTCTCTGTTTGCGGATTGTCGTTTCCCACCAGCAACTGTAACCAAAACGTAAACGCATGCACGTCAAGAGAGATGCGAGTAGAGAAAGAGAGAGAGAGAGAGAGAGAGAGAGAGAGAGAGAACGGGAGAAAAAGGAGCTTCTCCCCCGCATCACATCTTATCAGCTACATTGTAAAATATTGGGAAAATGGGTTGTCACATCAGATTTGGTATTCCCGTTACGGTTTCTGCGCCATCTCGAATCGATACATTCTGCGAGCTACGTGGGATTTCTTGAACATTAAGGAATTGTCATTTTTAACTTTTTATTTTCAGATTTAAAAATGGATTGTAAAATGTCAAGAGGGAAACGAAAATAATTAATCTGACTCATCTTGTTTTATACATTTTTACAAGTCATAAAACATTTGAATTGGAATAAAGGATATTTTGCCAAAGTATTTTATATCAAGTAGGAAAATTAAATGCTTAGGAAATCAATTAGTGTTTGAGCTTAAAGTAGTTGTTCTAATCTAACAAATAATACAATGTGTATAAAATAATACTAAATAATGCATAAAATTAAGGTGTAAAAAAATTTTAAATGTTGTATAATATACTATTGTATTATTTTCTGCTGATCATAGCAAACTCATAGGTAGTATTAATTATTATACTATATGGCTGATGCTGCTCTGCATATTCGGCTGACATATTTCTACTGTTTTCACTGAAAATACGCGTACCTACACGTGACTCGGATTATACTTTCTGCTTAATTAATATTTATTCTTCTAATCCTTAGAAATTATAATAACCTGAATAGGTCTCATTGTCAATTCCAGCAAATGGAAAATTTTCATTAAACAATCTCGGTAAAATTTTATTCCATTTGTATATTAGAACGGCCCTTATCCTCTTACACTTAATGTTCGTCCGAGACAACACCATAACAATGCAGAGGCCACTTCGTCGGCGTGGTTTTACTTGATGTACCGAAAGAATCTCATCCAAGCAATCGAGAAAAGTAGCCAAAACAATCGTAGAATTATCAAACTTTCATGATGTCGATGAGAAAGCCAGAGAGCTGCACAAGTGTGCGTGTATGGGTGTTTGGTGGCATTGGTCGGACTGGTCCGTAGCGACACGGGAACGAATTACGCTAATTGGCGGTCGCGAATTGGACGGCCATCGCTATTTCACTACTACTACCGGCAAATGTATAGACGGAAGTGCGGACCTCCACACGGATGCCGCTAGACTAGGCTTGCGATAGAGGGGCCAAGCTCAATGGAGCGTGTATTTATTACCTCTCCCCCCACTGGCGGGAAGAGAGAGGAGGCCCAGGCTAGGGGGATTTCACGAGTAGAAATATTCGCCGCCACCGCCGCCGCCGCTGCATTCTCGACCCCGTTTCTCCGAATCCGATTAGTGTACGAAAGAGAGCGAGAGACCGTGAGAGAGAGAAAGGATGAACGAGAGGAGAGGAAGGAAATAGAAGAAAGGGGGGGTCGGGGTGGGTGGGTTCTCTAAATGCAAATTTGAGCGTTAAATCTGCACACCTCCAACAGCCATTCCCTACCAGGGCTAGCTTTTTTCCTTCTTGTACTCTCTCTCTCTCTCTCTCTCTCTCTTCTCTCTCTCTCCTTCACGCCACGCTTATTTTTAAAGATACGTTTATGTATACTGCCAACATGCAATTTGGCCGATCTTAATTTTACCCCTTTTTTTGCTCTTATTATATAATCATCATAGATATCACTAACCATACTGCTAGCCTATTCCATTTTAATATGATTAATGAGTATAATTATCAATTTTATACGTACACGGACAATATTACAGTCATTCAGTGCGAAAATATCCGTTACTCGAAGATTTATTTACCAGAACTTTTTATATACCTAAAATCGATACATTAGAAAAATTCTCACTTTGTATCACTTTATTGGATTCTTAGAAACGATCTCATTCGAAGATAGGACTCCAAGAAAAACTAGTCAAAGCTCGATCTCGGAATAGGCACTCCCTCTAAAAAGATATCGTTATCCTTATTCAGTCAAATTCGCTGAATTTTCTCAGCTGTCATCCGGTGACACATTTCTGAAGCGAGTCACAATAGCGAGAGAGAGAGAGAGAGAGAGAGGGTAGGTGTATATACCCTATCTATATATAGGGGATATAGAGGCAGAAGCAGATTTCGAGGGGTCGCACACTCCTAATTTGAGGCTGGGTGTGCAGAGGCGAGATGCTCCTGGTGTACGAGTGCGGGGGGTAGCAGCCAGTCGGGAGAGAGAGTGAGAGAGAGAGAGAGAGAAAGCGGGGGGCCAAGGTGCGAACGTGATAGGCACCGGGAGAGTCGGGCAAGGTGAAACTCAAGCGGCCAGAGAGAGAGAGAGAGAGAGAGAGAGAGAGAGAGACGCGGTAGTCGGTGTATCAATTTTATGTGTCGGTGCGGGACGACGGTATCGTCTAGCCACGGCCAGCCGGCCTTGTTTATGGCTGTATTAATTATTCGTATCGCGTACATATATGCGCCCTCCAAGAGAGAGAGAGAGAGAGAGAGAGAGAGAGAGAGAGAAAGAGAGAGAGAGAGAGAGAGAGAGAGAG
>UELV01175843.1:0-32387 GCA_900490015.1 Megastigmus stigmatizans | reverse complement strand
AAATTATCTCAACTCTCCGTAATGAGTGGGGTAACCAGTACCGGCAGTACCCCAGAAACAGAGTAGCCGCTGCACACTACTGCTAGTGGCGCTGCTACACCGCTCTTGGCGCGGCGGTTTCCCCAGTTTTTTTTCCGTGTATCAAGTTTAAATTTGTGAGTCTCTAACGTTACGTTTCTCTTTTAGTATCCGCGGTCCTTCTTCTAATCTAAATCGGTCTGCGAGCAAAGAAATAATAAGTAGAAATCACTTTCAGCTTACATGCTCCTTTCTTCTATACACTGAAAGTAGGTTTTACTTATTTGTTCATTAGTTATTTATAATTAATCAGAAATGAAATAAAAGAACATTCTAAATCGCATAAAAAAGTTTTATTTAATGCTTTTGTTAATGACAAGGAAGGCCACATCGACACCGATCCGAACTGCTGCTGAAACCAAGATATCGCTTCAAAAAAACTCATTTCTACAATTATAATGCAATAAGTCAAATCAATGTGATTAGCGGAAATAAAGAATGCCAGGAAAGGTTCATAATTGCTGTGGCCAACGAGACGACTAAATAAATGACTAATAGAATCATTTTCTAAAATCAATCCAACGTTGATATTATCAATGACGTAGGCGACTATGTAAGCAAGGGAGACCAAAAACCATTCATGCATCGACCAAACTTGATACACACCTGCAGTGCAGTACATAAGAACCCTATGCCTATCGGGCAAGTAATCTCGAAGGAAAAACAAAAGATTTAAAATTAGGAAGCAACCAAATTGGGTTAAGTAGCAATTACTGCTAATTAAACTTACTCATGCATTCCGCGAATATCAAATCGAAGTTAATGTCTAGAAATAGCTCTTTTATGTCCTTACCCATTTTGACTGATTAAATCAAACTTTTATACATGAGCTTTATCGTGTGATCAAAATAGATTTTAGAGGCTATTTTCGAACATCTTGCGATATCAATTCAAACAAACAAACTTGAATTACATCATGCATTCTGGAATATTTTATTTTTACGACCTATTAAAAAAACGCTGAGACACGGGTCTCATTCTTTTGTATAAAAGAATAATTCCTGGAAATTTAAAAAAAAAACATAAGTAATATTATAAATTCACTTAATTTTGTTTTTTGCTGTGGGTCATAAATCTGTTAAATTTTCCGTTAGAGTGAATACATAATATATTCAGATGCAGAATAATATCTTAACATATTTATGTTTTTCTTTTTAACTGAGCTTTCTTAATGATATCCCACCGTTTCTGCATGTCAAAATTCTCATTGGATCCGTCTCATCGGTAAGTAATAACGATGAAACAGTGTTGTAATAGCACCTCAAAAAGCTCATGAACTTGGCGACGACCGACAGTCTGGCGCTGATTATCGCCTTCCAACTACATGCAAGTAAGACTGCCCTTTTTTGCCCCTGAGAATTTCACGCAATAATCTAAGAGAGTCGCTATACTACTGCACGTCTCCGCAATATGTAAATGCATGCGCAAGCTTTAATTCCGTTGACTTTGGGCGCACAGCCCCTCTACCGACAGATAAAAGCCGGAGTGCAAAGTTGAGGAGTTTTTGTTGGATCTCTCGTGGCGAAATGCTATAGTGCAAAAAAGTACAGCTTTGCGATTACGCGCTTTTCTCGGGCACAAAAAAAGAGCGACCATCGGACGATTTCGTTGGGGCATTTTTTTTTGTCCCAACGAACAAACGGTTGTTTGTTTAGATCGTTTATTGTTTGAGCTTGGGATTCGAGGAAACTTTATAATTATCAATTCGTTTTTTCTAGTCTCTGCTTTTTTGCGTAATGCTCGATACGGTCCTCCAGACTCTCTGAAAAAAATTGAATTTGTCCAACGGTCAGTGCTACTTATTTATTTTTATTCAGTTTTTTTGTGATTTCTTTTTTAATTCATAAGTTTCAAAATGTTTTAGGTTCATTTCTAACAATGTTTATAAAATTAATTAGGTATTTAGTATTTTGAGGGAAGTAATAAAATTTTATTAGATGAAATTTTATTTGATAAGGGAATAATTTTATAAACACTTTAATTTTGTATGAGCTAGGAGTGTTCACAGTACCAAAAATTTTTATTCCCCAAAGATTAAACCATAAAATCATTTTATCAATACTTATTCTGAATTGAAAAAAAATACCGAAAAGTGGAATCTCTTATTATAGACCCAAGTATCAAAAATTCGTAATTAGCGTTTATTATATTTTATCGATCGATAAATCACGTTAAATATTTTTTTAAATTATTTTATTTTGTAAGAAGATTTAAGGGACTAGAAATATTGAATGCTTCGTATGGGTATTCCTACCGACATTTAATCATCGACATTCGATAACCTAATTATCATATACTATGAGTGTATTTACCGACTTTTATAGCTCGTATAGTAATATTCTACTTTTAAAATTTCAATATTTTAGGGACTGTAGAGGTAATTGGTAAAAAATGAAAATTTTGATAAAAAAAATTTTATTTAATTTAAAAAATTTAAGTATTCTATACAAACTTCCTTTCTTATGTTAAACATATGGACACACTTAAACGAAATAAATAATAAATGATATCGCATAGTCAAAGTTGTATCAGTCTTGTGAGTTCTGCTAGCCATCATTTTCGTTCGCCTGTAACACACTAAGAAAAAAAGTTAATATGTATCCATCACAAACTTAAATTCAAATTGAAAATTTTACTTTATTTGTCTCGGTATTGTAGCATTATCGAATGAAAATGAATTTTATTGGCAATATTACGTTATCCACGCATGTTCATTTGTTAACTATTTAATTGTACTATAGGTATTTAAGACTATTGAAAAGAACACAAAATTACAAAAAAAAGTATAAGTATCAATGTGTGCAATCTCATATGTGTAATATCGAAAACCAAAGTATCAAGACCTGACATGATTAAGTTCTGTAAAACATATACTTGTTAATTGATTTCTATTTAGGTCCTTATACTTTTTAATCAGTCATTATATACATTCAAAACAAGAATACCTATCAGTATTATTACCTTGCTGACTTTGACTTTTTTTTTGCTCGCTTCCTTTTTTTGTTAGGTATCATTGCCGCATCCTTTTGCACTTCTGGTGTTGGCATATCTTTCATCACTAGTAAATATTCATTATCCTTTTATTTTAATTATGCATTGAATGGGATTGTACAATTATAATTCTTTTGATTTGCTTAGCCCGAATTCGGGGCTATATTGGAAAACTGTACTTTTTTAAAATGTAGAGTAGACTTATTAAATTTAATATTTATGGGTCTAACAAAAAATTAGATAGTTACCTTGACCTCTAATGAAAGAAACCACATTGTGACTTATACCATTTTTTACGATTAACAAGGTAAAAAAATTAATAAAATTGGTTGTTCAATATAATAGCCCCACTCACTGTGTAGCATCAATTCTAAATTTTCACTATAATAAATGTCGGTAAGAAAGAATACGTATACAAATTATTGGGTTATTCCGCTGTTGGTCAAAGCATTCAATATTACCAACCCCCTCATTGGGATTTACAGAGCGCAAAGCCTCTTCCAACTATAACAACTGAAATTCAAAGTTGAAGAGCTTTTTTATGGATCACTCGTGGCGAAATGCTGGTGTAAAGAATGTAGCTTCGCAATTTAAACACACTTTTACGAAATTTCCTGCCACTCGGTCGTTTCATTGGATCGTTTATTGTTTGAGCTTGAGATTCGAGAATATTTAATTATCAACTCGTTTTTCCTAGTCTTTGTCTTTTTGTATAATGTTCGATGCGGTCCTCTAGACTCTCTAAAAAAATGGAATTTATTCAACGGTCAGTACTACTTATTTAATTTTATTCAGTCTTTTTATGATTTCTTTTTTAATTTACGCGTTTAAAAACGTTTGAGTGAGTTTATTTCTAAGAATTTTCGAAAAACTACTTAGTATTCAATATTTTTAGTTGATTCGTTATAATATGAAAATTTATTTAATCAGAAAATAATTTTACATAAACACTATAATTTTGTACGAAATTCAAATATGATAAAAAAGGTTGCCTTTAAAAAAATGAATACTACCAAAGGAAAATTAACTAAATGACAGTATCTAATTTAAATTTAAATTTTTGGTTACTTTTTATTGAGATTTAAAGAGTAATGGTAAGAGTAACAATGAGAAGCAGTAATCCTAGTGGACGTGATGTCCCGTGGGGACAATGTTTTGGAAATTACAATTATCAATGTCTGTCTTGCAGGGAATACTTAAGAAATACCGGGATAATCAGAAAAAGGTACTTCTTTCCTCTGAATAGTGAAAATGCTGCTACTAAACCCATAAAACTTTCGAAAGAGCAAATCTCCAGTCATAAAAATATTAACGCGATTTACGTTTCAGTATGCTGCAGTTATATAATTTTATGGTTTTTTCCATCAGGGAATTCGGATTTCGGTATTATGAATTATATCCCTAATATAACAAACTTATTTTTGAATTAAAATGCACACTGTTATTTCAAGATATATATTTGCAAGTCTATTATGTATTTATATAATAAGAGCATATATATACTATTTATCATGTGATAGATATATAAAATAAAAGAATAAAATATAAAAGTAATAAACTTACCACATGTATCACGTTGCATCAGTGGCTTGTAAACTTTGGATTCAACTCCTTGTGATAAACAATCAGTTTGATAATTCACATTACTAGATCCATTCTCAACTAAAGTCTCTAGATTTTTCAACATATTCCTCGTCATAGTGCTCCTATATAAACGTAATAATAAAATTATTGTTTTTTCCAAAAAAAAAAAATAATAATTTATCATTAATAATTAATAAATTTACTTGATTGCAGCATAACACCATTCTTCCTGAAGATCTTTAATAACTTTTTGTAGTTCTTCTTGATCAATGTACCAATTTGTATTATTATATTCACAATAAAATAAATTTAAGGGGATATAATGTCCTAAATTATACTGAGGTTTTCTTAGGCAATGCTCAACATCTAAAAGTTCTTTAATGACTTCTGGCTTTTCTTGTTCACGTCCAACAAGTAATAAAATTCCCATTATACATCGAATTTGATGCCATAAAAAAGCATTACCTCTTATTGTCAATTCACACATGTCATATCCTAAAATAGTAAATAAAAATAAATAAGGTACTAATTATTTGTTTAGTTATATATACATAGTATAAAATATGCACTTTTTTAAAAAAAAAATTTCTAGATCTAGACAATTTCTAAATCATTTAATCAAATATTATACTTTATTATACAAACTCCGATTTTACCTGTGTATTTGTCAATATATTCTTTACTTATGCAAGTAACTTCAGCATCAATAATATTTCTAGAGAAATTGACTACTCCATTTGCTACATCCATTTTACAAAGATTTCGAAAGTCATGATTACCAATAATAAATTTTACTGCTTGGTCCATAGCTTCAATGTTTAAGTTCCCCCGAGGAAAATAGTACTTATACGTTCTCCATTTGCAGTCAAATCTAGCAGAAGTTTTGGCTGGTGCCGAACACCATGAAATACAACGAATGTTTTTGGGTAGAAGTCTATTTACAACTTTACAGTAGGGTAATTCATCTCCAAAAGCTTCTTGTTTATCTGGTTCAAGACGACTTCTAACATCAAGAGAAATCACTTGTGAAAATGCACTCACACCTTTGTCTGTCCTACCACAACGATGATAATTGGATGTTTCTCGACTTTCTATTAAACAGCTTTTTGTCAAAGCAGAGAAAAGGTGGTATTCAATAGTACTTGTTGTATCTTCTTGTGTAGCAAATCCTTGATAATCCCATCCTAAGTAGTATAATTTCAATAGAATATGCCTTTTGTGACACCTAAAATAGTCCACATTTGAGTACATTTGAAATCCATATATTTAAAAAAAACTTGATATGCTTACTTAGTAAAATCAAATTTCTTGTTTCCATAATCTGCTTTTGTTTTCTCTGAAGAACCCAATCTTTTTTCAATAATTTGTTTCAATTGAAGATTGTGAGCTTCAACTTGTAATATCTTATCAATTAATTCCTGCAAAAATAAAATAAAATAATGAATATATATCACAAAAGAATCATAAATAATAATAATTAGGTAATTATCATTTTACAGATTTGCTTAATTGTTCTAATTCATCTCTAGTGTAAACTTTTTTTTTCTTGATTACTTTCGCCATTGTAGCAGTTTGATAATCAAACACATGTCATTCATAACATAACAGCAGAGAAGTCATTGAGGTTAGGTATTGGTTGACCATGCGGTATATCAGATATCATATATATGCCAAGCACTTGTTTTCAAAGCGCAACCGTGCATATCTATATGTGTCATATCATCACCAATTCACCACCCACGCAGCTACAACGCAATTTATCTAAAAGTTAATGAAGAAGCCAATCATTCGAATTTTTATTATTACACTACAAACAGAGTAAGTAATACATATATACATAAAACACAGTAAATAGATTTTTAAAGCTCAACAATAGAAAATACAATATTATATGTTATGTATATTATACATATAGATATTAAATATTTGCTTATTTTATTTCTTAAAGAGATTTTAATTTTACAACTAATTTCTTTGAATATTTAGAATGTAGGTAATAATTATTATTTATTATTATATTAAGGGGATGTGTTATAGGCGTACAGATTCCTACCTTACTGGCTTTTACATTTAACGACATATAGATATATAGAGATCAATTTTGATGGAAATGATGTAAACATTACGTCGTTCCAGTTTCATGAAATTCAATCCATTCAACATTCACGGAGCTTTTTGTCGTCGAAATTTTCGGAGATAAAACCCGCTGTGAATTGAACAAAATTTTTTACGACAAAAATCTCTGTAAATAGAATAAAATTGTAGATGGAATTTCATGAAATTTGAACCAGATAATGTTTACATCATTACCGATGGGGACAGAGAGTTTTTTTCCAAAAATTAGTCTCTATATATGATATTTGTATATTTCGTTAAATGAAAAAAATGGTAAGGTAGGATATTTACATTCCAATTACATGAGTTTTTGAGCTTAATAGATAAAATAATTTTAATCTTGTGGAATTTTTCAAAGAAAATGACTGTAACATTTTAATGTTAATTTTAAAGTACTATTGAATAAATTTTCAATTGTTATTAATCCTTTATAAATTTTATTAATAATTTAAAAAGATATTACATTTTTTTTTAAATTATAAATTTACAAGTTGGATGCTACTAAAATCTTCTATTATAAATCTTCAAAATGAACATCATTTAGCCATATTTTTATTCTCAAATATTAAACTTTCCTATTCTAGCTCTTTTTGATTCCTTGAAATTTTTTTCAAAACATTTAAAAATTTTAAATATTACAAATAACACTTTCTGAACCAACAGTTAATACCTCCTATAAAAAAATTTCATTATACAAAAACGTATTTATGCCACCGCTATCTCATCAGTATACATTAAAAATGAAATTTACAAACATCCTTACTAAAAAGTACGTACTCAGCACCACGAGTAAATTCGACCTCGTTATTCTGAGTGATTCCAATTAGTAAGTTAAGAAATTACAATCATTCAAAAGTCGCGCCTTGCCGATGAATCACCACGAGGTGTCGCCACCATCCAACAATCCCTCGTGCGGCTCGTACATATACCTAAACAGCCGCGAGTCGCGACCGAGTGGCTGCCTGGTTGGCTCTGCCAAACGAAGACCGGAAAAGCTCGTAATAAAGGTCTGAGACTTGAGAGAGACAACAAACACCCGAACGTTATACCTATATATCATACCAATAGCCTAGTCGTGCGTGTACAGAGCGACTATGCCTGTGTTGGGCCCGTGTACTTGCCATCTGAAGCGTTCGTCCGCGTTTCCTCCGTCTGGTTTTTTTCATACACGTAACCACATAAACACCAGCAGCGCACACAGCATTCAAAACTGGGGGGGTACGAGCACGACGACGACGGCAAGCGGGACAGACGGCGGCGACGGAACAGCGCGAGCGAAAACCACCCATCACCACGAGGTTAGAGATATATATAACCATAAATCCACACGCCTCTCGTTATGCGTTCAACCATCGCACGCTTAGAATTTTTACCTCGCTTATCGATGTTAAGAGCAAAATAAATTTAAAGGGCCACGCACGAAAATAAAATCTTGGTGCAAGGGTGGAAATTCATCTCATCCTGTAAAGGTTATAGCAGGGCGTTCGTGTCTGTATGTGGGCTGCATGTGTGCGTGAGAGCGGCTGTGTATATATGCAGGTATATATTCTCCTCTCTCCCACGGTCCCTGGGAAAAGTCTCTCCTCTCCTTTACGAGAAAGGAAAGAGAGAGAGAGAACGACAAGAGTGAAAAAAGGAGGAGACCTTGCGCGCCACGGCGATCGGTGGGTTAAGTGTGTTGGCCCTCGAAGAAGAGCAGCAAGATTCAAAAATCACAACGTGCTACATTTGGCTGTAGCTGGTGCCATTATTGTTAATCACATGCTGCAGTGGGAAGGAGAGAAATTGGGCCGGTCAAACAGAGCAGCGAGTAATTATTTCTTGTAGATTCAGCGGTTTTCTGGAAAAGTAAAGAGAAAGATTGGGAGAGAGAGAGAGAGAACATATCGGAGCAGAGTGCAGATATATATCCCCTCGCTTTGTCCCCCAACCCCCCAATCACCCCCTCTTTCGTAGATCATACATTGTGTACCTCTTAGGACAGGTAATTTCGGGGCCTGTGCGGGGTGTGGCGGTGAGCTGGGATTAAGAACCGGTCGAATTATTTGTTTGACTTAAAGTTTGGTAAATTAGGATGTGCGAAATTTGATACTTGGAAAACCGTTTGAGGTCGGGAAAAGTGTACGCGTGACTGCATGCAGTGTCAAGGTTAGGTTCGTTCTTCGACGTTGAAATTAAAGCTACGATTTTTCATAAAATTGGGAACTTATAATAGTACCTGTAATCATTTTTTAGTGTTTTTAGTCTTAGTACCAAATTATTTGAAATGAATGAATAGCTAGTTATTTTGAAAAGTTTTGAAAAATTGCTTAAAAATTGAAAGATTATTAATCAGGATGTTAAACTTGCAGTTTCATTGTGGATGTAGCGAAAGATGTTTGTTCCAGTCTTTTTGTTTAAATATTTTGCCCTTGTTATTTGTTTTTAGTTAGCAGAGCGCATTTTAAGTATGTGTATTTACTGAAAGTACTGTAATAATTGTATTTGCTGCTAAGAAACAACTTCATAACTTTTTCTGATGATTTAGCATTTTGAGTTCTTGCATACAGATTGTTTGGAAATGAAATATGTTTAAAAAGAAATGCTAATCACAAACCAATTTATTGCCAAAATTTCATAATATTCTAAATAATATTATACTTTTGTAAAAAGAACAATGTGACATGGCATTTCTTTTTATGACTATGACACTTGTTAAATTTGTTATTCCGTCGGAAGAATTGAATAGTATTAATACAATACTATAATTTATACATAAAACAAATTTTCATAATTTGTTTATTTATTGCTTCACTTGGTTTCACTTATAAATAATTTGTTAAGGTGGTGTAATATAATATAGATGATGTATAAATTAAAATATTATTTTTCTGTATGCTTTACAGTATACGCCAGTAATGTCTGCCCCTTCATCGTCGTCCAAGGGAATAGCCAGCGAAAAACCAGGTGGTACAAGTCCAAGTCCAATAGAAGGAGTTGAGGGTGTTCCAGGGCCAAGTCAGTTAGATCAGATTCCTCTGCCACAAAATGAAGAATTGGATGATTATGGAGAAACGGCTGACGAGGAGGAGGAAGAAAGTACTGAAGAAGATTGCGAGGTAGCATATTATGTCACAGTTTTATTAATTATAAAATAAAATATTAAAAAATAGTATTCAATATATGGTAACTTAACCTTCTTTTTATAGATCAGTGATTCAGGACTGTTCTGTGATGCTGAGTGTGAAGAAGACATCGATGAGTCTGATTGCCAATCACTGGCTTTGCAGAGACAGCCACAATCACCACAACGTATCCAAAGTCCTAATTTGGAAACCTGCGTACCCTTGAATGTCGTTTTACCTCCAAGGAAACGTAAAAGCGAGACTGAATCCTCCTTACCTTGTAAAAAACCCAACCCCGATGACAAATCTACTGTGTAAGTTAATTTTTCAATCATTGCAATTAAATCTATCAACAATACCTGGTTTTTCAAAATTATCTATGTAATCTCTACAAAATAGAATTAGAGTATTTTGAGAGTTGGTTTTGATTCAAAATAATCATTTTAATGCATAAAATTAAAAACTAAAAACTTAAAACTAATTGAACATTCTTTGAATTTTTCTCCCAATAAAACAATAAAATATAATCTATAAGTTGGAACTAACTCAGTAGTTTTCAACACTCAAGTCCAATTTGATTTGGCAATGCACAGGGTAAAAATGTGTTTTAATAGAAATAATATATAAGAGGATATCACTTCTAAAATATTTGTATTAATGTTATCAAAACCTCCAAACATTCAAAACATTAATGGTTTATAATTAATATTTTTCAAATGATTGTAGAAGTCTCAAGAGGCTCGATGAGAAAGTTAAACATGGCCGACCAGTCATACCAACAAAAGATAATCCTCCTCCAGAAATGAGTGATTGGCTACTGCAATTTCAGGTATGTAATTGACTAGCTAACAGTTGCTTATTTAGTATTACTATAGTATTATTTACATTTATTTTTACATTTGATTTGTACCATTGCTGCATTTTTTGTTTACACAATAGTTTAAATGTTCATCTCACAACTGATTAGTGCAAACTCATTAACAAGAAAGAGTGTAGTAATTATTTAAATACTGTTTGAAAAAAAAAACAACTTCATTAAAAATGTTTAAACAAAATCAAAAATAGATTTTAATAAAAGATTTAAATCTATTATATTGTATCTATCTTTCAAAGATAACATATTTGATTAATTCTACAGAGGTGGTCAAACGCTGAACGCATGTTGGCGATCGACGAGCTGATCGAGCGCTGCGAACCTACGCAGGTGCGACACATGATGCAAGTGATCGAACCCCAGTTCCAACGTGATTTTATATCTTTGCTGCCAAAAGAACTTGCTCTTTCAGTCCTCGCCTTCCTCGAGCCTCGAGATTTGCTTCGCGCCGCTCAAACCTGCCGCTCGTGGCGATTTCTTGCCGACGATAATCTTTTATGGAAGGATAAGTGTCGCTCAGCTGGGATTGACGACCTCAAGGACGTACCACGGCGTAAAAGTACAAAATGCGTCACCAGCAACTGTGCCTCGGCAGCAATCAATAGTGCCTCGCCCTGGAAGCAAGCGTACATGAGACAGCACAACATCAAGATGAACTGGAGGACGAAACCCATACGACCACCAAAGGTGCTCAAAGGTCATGACGATCACGTCATCACCTGCTTACAGTTCTCTGGTAATAGAATAGTCAGCGGATCTGATGATAATACGCTCAAAGTCTGGTCGGCGGTTACAGGCAAAGTAAGTAGCTTTCAACTTCTCTGCAGTGCTTACATAGTTTGCACAATCAACATCCAATAAATTTTGAATAAATGAAAAATAATGCAACTCTTTCTTTACTCAAAGTGCCTGCGAACGCTCTGCGGTCATACGGGTGGAGTCTGGTCATCGCAGATGTCCGGCACAACAGTTATAAGCGGCAGCACGGACCGCACATTGAAGGTATGGAACGCGGAGACAGGCGAGTGCATGCACACGCTGTTTGGTCACACGTCGACTGTACGCTGCATGCATTTGCACGGCAACAAAGTGGTCAGTGGAAGCCGGGATACAACCCTGAGAGTCTGGCGAATAGATACAGGCGAGTGCCTGCATGTGCTCGTTGGCCACTTAGCGGCCGTTCGGTGTGTGCAATACGATGGAAAGCTCGTCGTCAGCGGAGCCTATGACTACATGGTCAAGGTCTGGAATCCCGAGAGGGAGGAGTGCTTGCATACGCTGCAAGGACACACCAACAGGGTCTACTCGCTTCAAGTAAGCTTGATTTTCCATTACTTTTTTATTATCCTTGGAAAAGGAAAATCTGTTAAGAAATTAATAACCTCACCAATCTTCCATTTCTTAGTTCGACGGGGTGCATGTGGTTAGCGGCTCGCTGGACACGAGTATCCGAGTGTGGGATGTCGAAACAGGCGCTTGCCGTCACGCTCTCATGGGCCATCAAAGCCTTACTTCGGGTATGGAGCTTCGCAACAACATACTCGTCTCTGGCAATGCCGACTCTACGGTCAAAGTCTGGGACATCGTCAGTGGTCATTGTCTGCAAACTCTTTCCGGCCCCAACAAGCATCAATCAGCAGTCACTTGTTTGCAGTTCAATAGCCACTTCGTCATTACCTCGTCCGACGACGGCACCGTCAAGCTGTGGGACGTTAAGACTGGTACGGCTTACGTTATCTGTTTTTTTTTTTACTTTTTTATTTCTAGTTGTAATTTAAAATACCTTTGCTATTAACCTTAAATTAGACCATAAACTAGTCAAAAATACGAGTTTGCTACATTAAAATATCATAAGCACAGACATAAAAATTTCTGTCTGTACAGCATTATTCTAATGTTTTTCAGCTTCCATTTAATCTATTAATAACTAAATATATCTAAATGAATTAGATACAAAGTGAACTCGTCCTCCTGCATATAACAGTCCTGTTTGGACGAGTTAACTCGGCTTTATGCGTAGGAGGGCTAATTTTTTGTTAATTGCATTAATTGCACGTGTTAAAGTCGGTACAGTATAATCGAAGAGTAACAGCATTTCTTCTAGTTGAAACAGCATTTATTTTGAATTTTCACAGGTGAATTTATAAGAAACCTTGTGGCATTGGAAAGTGGTGGCAGCGGTGGTGTTGTCTGGCGAATCCGTGCGAGCGACACGAAGCTCGTCTGCGCGGTGGGCAGTCGAAACGGCACGGAAGAGACGAAACTTCTTGTCTTAGACTTTGACGTCGAAGTGAAATGAATAAACCTAAAAATATAAACATAAACAAACCACAAAAAAAACAAAAATTTTAACGCTAACGATTATTAATTAATTAAACTGAACGGTAAAAATGAAAATGTGAGTGTGATGTTACTGCTCACCACTCGAAAAAAAAGGGAAAGAATTGGAGCATACGAGAGAGAGAATGAAATGAAAGAAGAGAAGAGAGAAGAACAATTTTCCTCATGTGACTTCTGTAAATACTTTAACTTAGATAGCATAACCAATCTACTGTACAATGTTTCGTGTATGGCGTCGTGTGTGACTGTGAATAAGACTGCTTATGGCTACGCTTGTGAAAGAGCGATCCGGAGAGGCACGGTAAGGATGAACAAGCTAATAAAATAAATATAAAGTGAATGGCAGTATGGATTGCAAGAGGAAAATACAAAGTGTAATGTAGGCACTAATGGCGCAGATAAGTTCGCGGCAACTTTCGTCATTTTGGAAAAAAAATGCTTCTTTTACAAGTACGACTTACGCGTCTAATTCAAGTGAGTTTCTCCTGAGGTAATTTTGTAAATAAACTGAAGTTTCGTATCAAAAAGTATATTTTTTGCATGCTTAATTCGAAAGTTTCTTCAAAATAAACTTTTTTCTAAAGAGGAGGATTGTGTCCAAGCTTTAGATTTATAAAATAATTGAAATTTTAAAAAAATTCGTCATTTTGTATCACAGGTGTCAGATCAGTGGAAATGCATTATTTGAGTTGCAACACAATAGATATAAATGCTCTGCTCTTTACGTCATTGCTCATTGCATTGTTTGCTTCACTGCTGATTAATTCACAAAAAACTAATGGAGGTAATTTTTCGGATTTGAATTTACCTTTGTGTTTATTTATTCATTTGATGCAATAACCGGTTTATAAGCATCCACATGAAATATTACAAAAGTAAATCATGAATGATGGACACGGTTTTCAGAAAAATAAAAAAGAATAACATTTGTGATATTATTACATATCTCTTTTTACTAGAGCAACTTGATTAATATCATGCTTATAATTAATCGAAAGTTAGCTTTTTAGAGAAAAAAAAACGCTATGACATGAATCTGAAGCAGGCGATCAGAGATAGCAGACTACGGGTCTTGAGCATTTTCCAAAATATACGAATTTCATGAAATTTGGTGCTCATACAGTTTATAGTTAGAGAATAAAACACCAAATTTTATGAAAATCGCATGTTTTCGGAAATACCCAAGGCCCGCAGCCTGTCTGGTCGCTAGTTCTAATCATCAGTTTCAAGTTCATCACTATGGCAGTCAATTAATTGCAGCTGCAAATATGTGACCAATATTAATCACCAAAATAATTCTGTCATTAATCTGTTAAATGATCGGTTTAATTAAGATAGTAAATAAGCATGCAATAAATCAATGGTAAAGTGAACGGTTAAGCATTGCAGTTACAAGAAGTATCTATTGTGTAATGAATATAAAATGAAAACCGGACTTTAACATGGTTCTTAACTTAATAAGTAGGTATACTCTTATTTGGTACAAGAGATCTTGGATTCAAATTCTGTTGCTATTAATAGAGGAAAAAATTTTTGATTTCAAAATGACGTAAAATGCCCAATTCTGGATCAGAGAAGCAGCAAGTCGTAAATATTTCTATTTTCTTGTTTCCACAAGTTACGTATCAGGTTTCTGTATTTACCATTTTATCTTGAGTTACTCGAATGTGTTCGAAAAGTCCTACAATAAGTAATTGCTAATTAATAACCCCAGAAAATTATGTTAAAAGCTTTGTGCTATATATATTATACATATGTAGATTCAAGAATAAGCTCATTTAATATCCTTTTAAGTAGAGAATTTCCATAGTTTAGTATGTACAAAGTAAATTGTAAATTAAATTGTGTTACTCAATCTATTTAGATGGCTTGAACATATTTCGTTAGCTCATGTGCAAATTTGCATATAACAATGGTACTTTTCGTATATAAAAGTACTGGGGCTGAAGCTTCACTAATTTATTTGAGGTCCTTGCATAGACTTTCAAATTAAATTTTTCATTCTTTCAACTGATTTCAAAAAATTATCAAAGGCTGTTGTAACACTAACAGAAATTAATTTACATCTTTTTGTAATTTGGATAAATGGATTAAATTGATCGTGCTAAAACTTTCTGGGTGTTATATACAGCCTTAGTTTATATGTATACAAAACTAATACGAATGAAGAAAGAGATCTTTGAAAATTAAGAACTTATTTTTTACTTTACGCTGAAAAAGTTGAAAAAAAATCGTTGGAGGTAATGAAACTCTCTGACGTTTTGTGGACTGATGTATGGTATATAAGAGGGCAATTTTTTTCCTACGATGTGCCGAAAAGTTCTCATTTTTGATAATTCATGCAGGCATGTTAAAATCATGTGTGTAAAAGAATTGTTAGAACTCTTTAGGTATAAAATATTTTAATGTAATTCTTATTTGTTAAATTAATTTATGTCGATTCGCGATCTCAAAAATGTTAGTAATGTCTTTCGAAACCGTTTTCTAGTTTTGCTTGCATGAATTATGCTTAAACGACGAGCTATATTTACCAAGATATTGTATCATACTTGAGAGCATTGAGTCTGAAAAAAAGAAATTAGATTGGATGGGTTTATTGTGATGTTTGTTTATTATCAAATTTAGATTGTGTTAAAAGAAAAAAAATTTTGTTCTGCGATACTATAAACTCGTAGTAGGAAACGTGTCACACGCGTGTGGCATCACGAGCCAATTATACTTTCGTAAAAGATATGTTTTTAAAGGTAACTTAATTATGCATTAATTTAGACAAAAATTATAGGGCGCTTAGTTTATCCGTAAAAATTGTTATGATTTATAATCTGTATATTTAAAATCGTTGAGAAAAATGGGAACCTTTAATCTGTAAAAAAAGAATCAGTAGAGGAAAAAATCGACATTCTTTTTGTAAATAATCGATTTTTCGTATAATGAATTTGATAGAAATTTTTCTGTAAACTAAATAAGTCGGTATTGTAGTACGTAAGCAAAAGACTTGATCATACTAAACTTGCATTTAAATGAAAATTTGCTAAATTTCTGAGAAAAATGAAAGCCTTCTCAAGATCTCCCACAACTGTGACACGTAAAAATTTTTAAATGAACTTCTTTTAACTTATGAACTATTTTGGTTTATTGGAATTTAATGCCATTTTGGTAAAAATCCACAATCGAGAAAAAAAGTTAAAGTAATAGGAATGGTACAGAAGACGAAAACATAATAAACATACCGAATGAACTGTTGAGTTAATATTAGCATTGAACTGTTGCGAATCAACACGATAATCATCGATTTTTAAACAGCTGTAAAGATCTGCTTTGCCATAGTCCAGTAATAGTGAACGCAAGAGCTTATTTATTTTGTGCAATATCACATCTAAAGGAGAACAAGTTTACTGTATGAATATACTCAATGGTTTCACTAATTAATGGTGAAATTATTTTGCTTAATTTAAGGTACCTAATGAGCTTAATATCAAATACTGTCATTTTTATTGTAAGACAAAATCTATAAAAAAAAAGAAGGTAACTGTCAATATGCAAATTTTGAAAGAAATGCGAATAGTTTGAGTGCGTTGACTGTTATTGGGCCCAGATCATTTACAGGACGTATTTTATTTGTATATTGCTCAATAGTTTATATTATAAGAATGTGTTATCTGTTGTATCATTTTTTATAAGAAATAGAAAATGTTGCTGCATTTTAAAAAATGTTGGATTCATTTTTTTATATAACTATCATTCCTAAATATTTCCTTATAAATCTTATATTTTCTCCTATATGAATATTCTTAATTTATTTAAATATTTTATAAAACATAACTATAATTGTGTAAGTAATTAAAAGTTTTAATAGTTTAGTAATTTTATTTTACTGTTATGTTTCAATAGCTATACTGAATGTACAGTCTTCACACGGTATATGCAAAACACTATTTGCTTCTTCTAAATCAGTTTTTTGCACTGAATAACTATTACCACATCGACATGGGTAAGAAAGAATATCTTCATCCTCTGTTTCCTCCAGTTCTTCAAGTTTCAATCTAGCATAAATAACTGCACCTTGAGATTCGAGATCAGATTGTCTACACTTAATATCGTATTCTTTCCTGAGATCCGATTTTCCTAATATTTCCCAAGCCAACTTAACATCATGGAATAATTCATTATTCTTTGATGAATTTCGGTTTTTGTCAGGATGTGACTCCAATATCTTTCGATGATATGCTTGCTTTAATTCTTCAAATGTTGAATCTGACGAACAGCCAAGAATGTTGTACAGATCCTTATTTTTCGATTTGAAATTACCTGAACAATTAATTAACTTATGAAACATTGAGCACAATAAATATTTAATATACAAATATTTCATCGGATCATTTATTTTACGTATGATAAATATAATGTTAAGTAGAAAAAATTATTTTCTTAAAATGTGCTTGTAACAGGTCAATCAAAATAATATATGCAACATAAAAATTCTAACCTGACATTTTTAGCTGCTGCAAAATCACACAAAAAATTAATGAATTTATAAATCTAATTAGTCACAGTTCAATAAATGTTCTGTTCTAAACCAATTATCATCTGAACCTGAACATTTCCAAGCGCTAACAAAATAAATCCCTATCGATTTACCATAATAATACTTTTTATCACTTGGGAATAAAAACTCAGGCACGTTCATGAGACAAGAGCGAAAGAATATCTTGTTCGATAAACTTCAAAATAAGATTTGCTCAAAAAACGTAGATAGTGATAAACAAGAAGCACCGTAATATCATCGGAGCACTGGCTCACACGTGGTCTCATTCCACATTTTCTCGCGTTCGAGTTTCGACGATCAACAGACATCTGCTCGTATCACGTGTTCAAGCGCGTGCGCACTGGGATTAGAGTCTGCTACTAATACTAATGCATCGTCAGCTGTTCTAGATGCTCTATAGTGCTCTGAGTAGAGTAAGTGACTAAGTTCACACGCATAACTATAGTAATTTCTCTTTTAAACAAATGCACACGGACACGATCACCGATATAATACAATCATAGTATGATTGTACTGGTATCTCTTGTGCAATGTGCATAACTGCATACTGCATAGCTGCCGGCTGCGCCGCTCTGGTGGCAATTTTTGCGGACATACCTCTAACCTCATACAACTCAAATGCCGTAAAGCTTTGTTTACATCGAAAATGAAATACTGAACGATACCATGTCGCTGTTCACAATTTAAAAACAGTATAGCTATATATGTATAGCTTATCCGTATCGTTATTATGATATCCAAATGCATTTAATCGATTATAAATGTTTATTAATAAAAAAAAATTACATTGAATTATAAAACACTTTTTATAGTAAAAATAAACTATTGTCATTACAGACCTCGTATTTTGTTTATTCTACAAAATTATAATACAAAATAGCCTTTACATATTAGGAGAAGAATTGATTATTAAAAAATGTATGTCAACTAACATAAGATACATTAGACTCAATTCTAAGTATAAAATTACTTTTAATTAATTAATATTATTAACTTGAAGCAAAAAAAAATTTAAAAGCTAAATAAGGAAACTACCTTCTTAACTAAATATATCTATTTCATTATTTCGATTAAAATTAAGGTGAATTCCTAGTACTTGATAAAATTTATTCGGATACTTTACATGAATCCTGAGTAAATGTAATAATCACAACGTGCAGTGATACATTTCTGTTTAAGACCTTATCCGAAACGCTTTGCGCTAAAAATTAATTTACATAATATCCGGATTCCGCGCATTTTGCTCTGCAATGTAATGTTGCAATTATGTCTTATTTTATCTGCACACGTAACTTTATTGAACCTATATGAATGAAAATCACGTCAAATGCAGCTGGGAAATAATTCATAACAATTCTTGTATCCTATAAATTTAAAATTTTAATTTATAAAAAATATTTATTGCTTTCCATTTCTTATAAATAAAACAATCACATTTCTCGTTTAAAACAAAAAAAAAACTACGCTCCGTTACAAATAAAATTACTTTTCCCTCTCTTTGCCCATCTGTTACCCAACGTCGAGCAAGTGTTCCATAAACTCTAGCTAATTCAGACGAGATATAGGTATTACGAAAAGTGTACAGCGTAGAGCACGAGCAACTTCATCATATTTAATTGTTCATCATCATTCGTCGACGTATATATATATATATATATAAGCGCCCGAGAGCGTCCAAAATGTGTACACGTAAAAGAAGTTGGCTCAGATTGCCAGCTCCTATAATATATATTTCTCCCAAGAGAGAGAGAGAGACATATGTATATATATGGTAATTAGCTGGATTGCTACTACGGAAGTTCGCTCGTATATCGGCGAACTCTTAAAGCGGTTTCGGCTCATAAAGAGACACACGATGTTATATCGCAACGAGCATCACGACTGTATTATACACTAATTGCCTAAGCATACACATTTACACAAGCTGGCAAGGTCGGAGCGCCTGGCCGTTTGAGTTTAAAACTGCACGCGACCGACTATTGCGTGCGTGCAATGAGACCGATATGAATTGCTGCCCTTATACCATTTCGAGCGGAGACGCAATGACAGGTGGACTTTTTTTTTTAGTTTGTGCAGTGCAGCAATCGTATAGAAGAAATTGTTGGATCGATATATACCTGTGACAATTAGGTCGATATTGTATATTTAGATGTAGTCGGGACGGATGTATCGTGTTGAATTGTATTTTAATTCAATTGATAGAAGATGTATAGAGAATACGACCTTTAAATAAGCAATAAAATGTATGTATATATGTATTAATTTATGGAGAACGGTGGGAATTGAGCTGGAGAGTTTCGAAAACGCGAACACCTTGTTTTTGAAGAAAAACAATGAAGAAAAACGGTTATTAAGGACGGTGAACGAGAGACATTATCTATACACTTACTGACATCATTTTCGAACCGGCTGCCGTGATTCCGAAATTCCGACTGTATATATTTGCGAGAAAATGATTTTCAAGAAAAATCGTGGAAATTCGTCATGCATTAGAATATTTGTCAAGTCACGTTTTCGCCATAATTTAAATGAAGTAAATTTACAATAAATAAGCCGTAAAATTAAAAAAAAAAAGTCTTCGTTTGTACAGATTAAGACAAACTTCGATATTCGGTATTTCTATAATTTAGCTTCTTCTGTAAAAACAAACAGCTGGAGTAATACGAAAATTTATAAAAAGTGCAATAGATTTAAAGTCATTGTACGGTTTCGTAATCAATCGCGTAACGATAATATCTTTAAACAGTGCATCACATAACTCGAGTAAAATCAATGTGGCGCCAACTTTTTTTTATCCAGTTATTATCAGTTGTAAAAAACGAATTGCGAAATCGTAAAGAAAGTCATAACACATCATAGAGATTTTCCCTGTTTTTGCAATCTTTTATTTATCTATTTATTCCTCAAAATATGTAAGTTGGCCGCAAACATAATAATCCTCCCGCTGTCCGAAAAACTACAAACTAAAGAAAAAAGTCATGAAATCTGCGGTCAAAGGTCGCGACACATGTCTTAGATAGTTTATATCTGCATATATGTATATATATTGTGGTTGAACCCACTCACGATTCACGATTTACGTGAATACATAGGTATAAGCATTTACAGATAACAAAGTCTATAATATCCATGTAGCGAATTTTGACCGATTGTTTTGTAATCGCTTAGAATAATGTCATTATTCATGAGTACTTAACCATCGGTAGTTTTTGTTTCGAAGAAAATCAGGTGATTTGGTCAATGCTCGTTCTATAAAAATGAAATGATGTAGTATCCATTTTAGGTATTCAATTTTTCCAGCCGCGAGCTTTAGAGACTTTGACGCATGAGCTATAAAAATTCACGTTCTAAACTCAATAATATTCGTATTAATATTTACAGAAATAGAAACTTTAAAATATTCTTGAGTAAAAATTTTTTCAGACTAACAATTATGTGGACGCATAAAATATTGGTTTGAATTTGTATTGCTTTGAGGAGGAAAATAGAAGTAAGTTTCAATCATCTTTGTACAAAACAGCAGATAATTAATTCCGGATAAAACTATCGAAATAAAAGTTTAGTAAGTTACTGATGCTACGTGTCTGTATCTCTTTCGTATCTTCCATGTTTACAGGTACTTATATATCGTTTTTAAGAAACTTTTATAAAAGAACACGTTCCTTTTATAAAAGAATGATATTTTCAAACAAACCTTTTTGCAATAAAAATAATATTACCGATTATATAAATAACAGGTTGTTGATATAAAAAGAGAACTCGATCAATATTGAAGAAATGTGGAATAAATTAATATCTAAATAGAAACATTTGAAATTGCCTACTCTTCGTTTCATTTAATTTGTATGATACATTTAGTCACCTTCAAGGCAACGATTATTTGTCATAATACAATGTTTATAAATTATTATAATAAGTTCTATAATATTTTAAACACTAAAATAACATATCAACCATCTCTGAATTACAATCGAGACTACTTAGCCAAACATATATATACCTGCCAGCTTAATGTAATTTACTCGTCAAACTCAATATATACCCGCGCACATAAACACCCATAACATATATACATGTACTCGAACTCGTGTACTACCTTATACATGCACGCAGAGCCGACTATGTGCGGGCACGAAATTCGCATAGCAGTGAACAGTCGGCTGCCGTCTCTTCTATACACAATCATCATCTCAGATTTGCGAAAGAGAAAGAGAGAGAGAGAGAGAGAGAGAGAGAGAGAGAGAGCAAGTCCTCAGCAGTCAGTCGCTTCGCCTCATCGTTCCGCGCGCTCTCGTGTGTATGTGATATATGCACTAGTGCACTAGCATATGTATATATATAGGTATTCGTAAAAAATATTCATAAAAAGAGAGGGAAGAAGAGCCGCGACCGAGAGAGAAAAACGAGGAAGGTGCACTCGCACACGGACACGAATCAGACGAGGATAGAAAGGAGCCGAGAAGCAGCAGTGAGCAGCAGCCGGACAGTACGGGAAAGTGTTGCGCGAGGGGGTAAGGTCGCCGCTGCCGAGTGCCGTATTGTGTCTTGTGTCGCGCTAGGAGACACATCGCTTTGGTCCCGGGACCCGGGGTCTCTTCTTCCCGCGCACACCACTGCCGCTATATACCTCGTCAGTCGTCGTGCACCTAGCACCACGCAACCCCCCACAAAAACAAAAGTGCAACGAGGGACACACCGTGTGGCGGTAGTCGGGTCGTGCATGTTTGGTGCGCGGTTATATATATTGTGATATGTGCCGTAGTGCGATGCGTATCGCGGATGGTGGAAGATGGCAGTGAAGCAGAGCACGGCTACATCGTAGCTTAGTTAATAGTATACAGAGCCGGAGAAAGAAGCAAGGAAGATATGCCGTGTTTTCGGCTGAAAATTCTGTAGTTGAGTCATTATCATAGTTGTGTGTTTACCTCGGGCGGTCTCTTCCAATTACAAGCATAACGCAATAATAAATATCCCCCGTTTCTTTTTGTATATACTGCACGCAGTCTCCATTCTAAATAAGCACGAAGCGGAGTTGGTGTCGTCTAGTGTGTGGCGCGGAGTTTAGTACACAAAGCGTAGGAGGACTGTATAATACGCATATACACACAGTAGTCAGCACCGATCTCCGTGCCGCCGAGCGAAAACGGAAATTTTCGGAGCAGTACCTCGCTCTACGTTTACACAGTATTGAGTACATATAATATATATATATAATCGCGTCAGCCTCTGTGTGTTTGTATGTGCGTGTATTTTGTGTGTGCCGTTGTGAATTTTATCTATTCCACGGCAAAGATCGCGGGAGCTTAAACAGTCGAAAAAGAGTTTGGTCGCGAGGGAGAGTGAGAGAGGCAATAGTTAAGCAAGCAAGTGATCTCCGCCGTGTGCATGCAGCAGTGAGTGAACCGAAGGAGGACAGGCCGTCTCGCATAATTTCTCTCGTATCGTATCTCGTGCCGCAGGAGTCGGCTGTGATTGAAGAAGGAAAAAGAGAGCGAGGGAAAAAATGATAATCGGTAGTTACGTAATTTTTTAAAAAACGAAACGCCTCTAGAGCGAGGAGAGCATGCGACAGCAGCAGCACGCTAGTCCGAGGATCATAATATGAACGAAAGTGAGGTTAGCGCAAGGAGCAGCGGCGGCGGCGGTCCCCTGCAAAACGGCCGCGTCGCCGAATCGCCGAGCGACAACATGCAGAGCGAAACCTCGGCTTCGACGTCGGCACTCGTCAGGTGAGTCATGGTGTTTCGACTTTGGTCTGGTCTCTGCTATCTTCGTACTGTCGACACGAGTCTTTTCTCCCTCCTTTGACATACGAGTTTTCGGTTCGGACTCTTTCCTCTTGTTCTAAGCGAGGTCTTTGCGACACACGAGAACTGTCGCGGCTAAGCGCATGAGAGAACACATGATTCGCGTAGAGTTTCTTTTACTCGTCGTCATAGTAAATAATAGGAAAGAATGGACGTGCTAGAAGTTGACGCTTCGTTAGATTAAGATTTTCTCTGTCATATGATTTTATGTTTGTATTTGGTAAGATATATTTTAGCATTTTTACTCTACAAGAGTGAAAGTATCTCGCGGAGTCACCTATTTGCTCGGCCGTGTAAGACGAAATAGAAATAATCTTGAGCAAGTGTGAATTTATCTAGAGAAGTTAGAACTACCTATCTTATATTTTATATCAAGAAATTTAGCTTGGAAAGTGTGTAAGTTATTTTTTAAGGATTTTGGAAGAGAAGTGGAAAAATAAATTGCAATCTTTCAAAGCATGCTTTTAGAACGTTTTTGTTTACATTTTTTCATACTGATTTTTGATAGAATTAATAAAATTTAACTAGTTGTTTCACTTTCATACATTTTTTTATATTTATGTACTTTTAAAAACTTTACCTAACAAACCAAAGATGTGTTTATATTTTAAGGCTTTATTGAATAAAATATTTATTGAAAGAATGAGATGTCCAAGATCAATAAATGAAATTGACATTATTATTATTATAATTATAAAAATTATTATTTGGTTATATTTTTAATTCAATTTTTTTACTTTAGAATATATAAGTACAAATACTTACTATACAACAAGCTAGACAATTGGCTTTTTTGTGTTTAAATTTATGCAAATAAAAACAGCGCTATCTTTATTTTCTTTAGCTCTTACATTCATTTTCATAACTGAATTGTTTTCTGAGAAGTAAGAACCATTTGTATGTATGTGCAGAACAATTTTGAAATACAAATATACATGACACACGTTAGGAAATGTTATTCCATTGATTTGAAATTGTAGGTTCACATGATTGAGAAAACTTATTTCCTTTCATTCATTTAGTGCAATAGAGAATCATTGAATAGCATTATATCAGTTTATCATTCATATTTGAAACTGTTAATAGTTATGGTAGACATATTGCACAAACTTTTTAAATTAATTTGAATTTTATCACTTTTATTTCTCTTTCCCTGTTCTGGAGCATGAATAAGCGCATAACAGATATATTTATTAATTTTTTTTTTTATAATTGCCAGTTTATATAAATTATTTAAAATTTCTTACAAAATTTTTGTGCAATATTTTTTAAAGTAAATTCCTATGAAGTCAATAATGTTAATATTTACTAACTTAAAAATTCTGAACTTGAAAATTAATAATCTAGGTATTAATGATAATGGAAAATATAATAATTTATTATTTGTAATAAAAGTATGATACAATTTTTACTTTTATAATTCAAATTTATCATTGATTTTAGAATTCAAGTTGTTTGTACTAGGAAGTTTCGACAAAATGGTAATGCTGGAATATATTTTTTGCATTTTGAAGTTTTTTAGACTGGGATAATTCATTGAATTTACTCTCATCATGCATTGATGACGAACAGAATCTAATTTTAGTTTTGCTAGTCATCTGCATTATCATCAAAAGACACATCCAAACCTTGCGAAAGATTTTAAAACATAACATAAAAAAAGTTAGACTTGTTAATCTAAGGTCTGAAGACCTTTGATAAAAGAATATCTTCTGGTAATGTCAAGCTGTTCATGTATATTCAAATATACTAATTGCATGGGTCATCCAGAGATTCCACAAGAAAATTGTATAGTAACTTTAAATTTGAGGCAGAAGTAATGAGTCTGTGTCTATTAATAAAATCTTGCAAAGAAGTACTTAATATTCAATTTCTAATTAACAGTTATGCAGTTGTGTTATATAGTGTGTCAGTTATAAAATACAAATAAGTTACTTTAATGATATACAATACATACATTATTGGACTATATATACAAAGTTGTTTTTAACGTCTCATATTGACAACAGGGTCATTTACTTCATCTATCTTGCACGAACTAGAGATAAGTGGGAGATATAAGTCAAATTTAACTTGAATCATCTCGTAAGAGTTGCCTTGATTCTTAACAATATAATTGCATAAGTGGACTGTGCGAAGGCTTTTTAATAGCTAATTTTTTAAATATTAGGTGAACATATCTATTTTATGTTATTCTCTTTGTTTTAAGCAGTATAATTTTTATAGATCTATTAACACAATCAAGAATATCAGTGTCAAAATACAATATTTTGTTCGTTCTTAGATAACTAGTAATATCTAATGTACTATCCATTTAGATCTCAGTGTAACCAATGATTTTAATATAAAGTTGAAAAATAAATAAAATTAGACTTGCATCATTGGCTAAGTAAATTATTTTTAATTAAATTGATAAAGTTAGAAAAATGATCAAATTAGGATTAAAAGAAATTTGTTATTTCTTAGATATTGTTGCGATATAAGTATGTTATAATAATGTTTAGAAAAGTCAATAATTAGTAATTAAAGTTAGCCTTCTTAATACAGCTTTGAAAATAAAATAGAAAATCAATTCATGTCCTTGCTATAATCACACTCAGTGAAAAAAGGTAAATAAAATATGGAATCCTTAGAAAGTATACTGTCACATTATATTCTGATATATCTATATCTAACATCACACTGTACATTATTTTTATGGATGACCTCATTCAAATTGCTCATTCCACTCTCTCTGATCAAATAGCCTGAAGTAAAGATACTTTTCACCATATATTAAACTATCAAATATTAATTTTCTATTTTCTCTTTTTCTAGATTAATTATAACCCTAGCAAAAATTTTAAAATGCATAGCACGAACTGGATTCGTTTTTGTAAACAATATGTATTGCATACCAACCTACGTTATATGGATGATGTTACTTTTACCAGTCAAAGTTTATCACCCTCAAGTATACTGGCGCATCGAGGGGCTCTTTTTTCATTGGCTGTTGGCAATGGTGTCTATGTGGACTTGGTCAGCTGGATATGATGGTAAATTTTATAGTATACAAATTTTATGATGAAATTTTTTAAAAATATGAACTAAATGTTTTCAATATTTATATAGATCTGGATTAATCAAATAAGACTCACTATTTGCTCCCATAATTTCAACCATATACATTTATTATTTTTATTATTGATTACACTGCTATATATAGTATATTCACATAATATAACAAGGAAAATAATTGATAGTTTACAAGTATTGTTGCTAGAAAAAAGTGCTATTAAACATAACTCTTATGAAGCTCAATAGCTTCTAAATATTTGTACAATGATTATTACTGTTCATTAATTATTGTAGCTATTTTTATGAATATTTATATTTCTTTACGAATATATGATATCATAAATATCAGTACTTTTTAGTAGCACTGTTATTAATTTATATAAATACAAATATTAAAAAAATAGTTTTTAGTTGTTACTTTATTTTAAATAATTCTATGATTGATGCATAAACATATGAATAATATAAGTATAAATATGTAATTAATATTCATATCATGTCTTGCAGTGATTGAACAAGGTGATGACATAAACAGAATCATAAGTGATAGAACTTTGGTCATTGCAAATCATCAAAGTACTGGTGATGTTCCTATATTGATGACTACTTTTAACGATAAGCCCAATGTGCTCCCCAACCTCATGTGGATTATGGATAGGGTATTCAAGTTCACCAATTTTGGAATTGTTTCTTTACTGCATCATGACTTTTTCATTGTATCTGTAAGTATTAATAATTTCCATTATAAATAAATTGCTTTTAAGGCATTGTATATACCTCACTATAAAATTACTTAGTTTTGAAAAAAATATATTTTAATTAAATAGATTTTCAAATGTATTTTTACTCTAAATAGGTCCTTCAAATGACTTTTAGATATCACTGAAATGGTCAAATTTCTCATAAAATATGTTTTTATTTCAAGGGTCGTAAAAGGAGAGAAGAGAGTTTACGGCAATTGGAAAAGCATTTGAAACAGTCATACATACCGCTAGAGAGAAAATGGATGGTTCTTTTTCCAGAAGGTGGTTTCCTTTGTAAGAGACGCGAAACTTCGCAAAAATACGCTAAAAAGAATAATCTGCCTATCTTGGAAAACGTCAGTTTGCCAAGAGTTGGAGCTCTTCAAACTATATTTGATGTCGTCGGTCCTGTACAAAATAATAACTCTTCCGAACAACAATTGAACACTAGATCAAGTAAGATTATTGATTTTATTGTGTATACTATTGTGTATATAATGATAATTTTGTTAATCTGTTAACGGTTAATGTAATTGAATCTTATCCAGGTATGGCAGTAACCAGACCAGAGATAAGATGGATTCTTGATATAACTATTGCATATCCACAAGGAAAACCATTAGATTTACCAACAATTATAACTGGCTCAAGACCACCATGTGAAACTGTCCTTTTCTACAGAATATTTCCCACTTCAATGGTAAGCTATTTCTCAATATTTAAATTTTACCAAAATACTCTTTAAATGTTTAAATTTATAAGTACTAGATGTTAAGAGCATTATTTAAAAAATATTTTAATTTGAAAATCTCTTTATCTTTTTCAAACATTTTAAATAAAAAGTTGTTACTATTTTTGAACAATGTATGAAAGAGATTACTTTAAACATAATGTCCACACTTTTTTATAAAATGACACAAGTACCATTGCAAAATATTGCATGGGCTTTGTTTACAAATACACCATAAACTTTATATTTAATTTTTGTTTACAAGTACACCATAAATTTAATCTTTCTAGGTTCCGAAAGAACCTGAGCTATTATCAAGATGGTTGTATGACAGGTGGGCTGAAAAGGAAGCTCTTTTAGAAAATTTTTACAAGCATGGGACGTTTGTTGGTACACAAAGATTAGTACCTGAAGATTCGAAAATCCATCAAGATCCTTTACGTTTCCTAGTCCTCCACTTATTTTTCATGACTTCTAGTTACATTCATTATAATATGTTCTCTTATGCGCTATCTTATATTTGGTAATATTGGATTAAATCACTCGTTAACTCTTTAAAAATGGACTTTTGAAGAGTTCTGGATTTGATGCAGCTGATCGCTGTTACTCTATGCAGAGAACAGTAGCAATCTTTGTGATTTAAAATATGTTTTCGAGTGGTTGTTCTTTTAGTAACACTGAGGTGTTATGAATTACTATTTCTCTCATTCAAAATCAGAATTTATATATAAAGTTTGAAAAGTTTTAAATTAATCGTTAATTTTATAATACTTACTGATGAATTAATTGAAAAATAAACACACTTAAATATTCGTTTTTAAAGTAATATTAAATTTTTTATAAAAGCTTTCAATTTGCAAGAATTTTGCAGGTAACACAAATTGAAATAGATATTTTAAGGGATTTTTACCTTTAAAAAAAAATCGTGAGGCTCATGAGGTCACAAAATATATTAACCGCACATTAAAATAAAGAACATGATTGTAATTTCAAAGAAATTTCAATGAATTTAAAGGCGTGTATCTTTCAACGACATATTTAAGAATTTGTACTTGACTTTGTACGTGAGAAATTCAAGTTCCTACATTTAATAGGGACCTTAACTGCTTTTTTTGTACGGCATGAATGTGTTTTAGCACATTATTGGAAATCAAAACGTGTAACACAGTGTGGCGTTTAAGATTAAAACAAAATAATCAAAAAAAAAAGTAGGTATCAATTATTAAGGGAGTTGTTGTGAAAATCGATTAAAATTAATTTCGTATTTAAACTACATGTTAGCTAATATACAATCTATGTAGTTTTATTTTTAAAGAACTTTATCATACCGAAAGTGAGCTATAGAGCTTCAAAATTGTAACTTTAAAAATCCAATCCTTACGTCTTCTCTAAACACGTTACTCTCCCAACACCTACAGGCAGGCAAATTGTTGGGCCTGCATCCACTGAGCTTATACATCTGATTAAATTATGACAACTTCCTTAAGATACTATCATGAAAGACGTGTGAATTGTAGCGATATAGCATAATCCCAATGACACACATACTGGCAGAACAAAAATGTAAGTGCAATGTCAGCAGGACAGATGTACAGTGAAAAGAAAAATTATTCTAGCAAAGATTTTTTTTAAATAATTTTTTAAACATTCTGCGAAAGTTTATGTCAAGGCTTTTTATATACAAATAATCTAATGGAAGAAACTTGTGATTGGAAGTTTGTCCTTATGTTAACTTTTTGTCAGGACATTCATTTTCCGACATGAAAGCGATTTTTTAACAAGACTAAAATATAAAGCCTCGAAAACAAGTTAAAGAAGAGACATCAGACAAAGGGAATGAATAGACAATTCTGTTTGCAAAAATAGCTTTACTTGACTTGTAAGAACTTTTTACTGTTACCACAAAATGGATTTTATGAAGAGGCAGAAAATTATGCATGAATAAAGTATCACAAAAATAATCAATAATTCATGTTCAAAACTTGAAACTCATTATATATATATAAGTGAATTGTAATACTTTAGTAATACATAAAATACTATAAAAATTATGTTTTTTATCAATCAATAATTTTAAAAAATGAAATAATAGCTATGTGATTCATGCATAATTTTTTGTATCTGGATGGAACAATTGTAAAGGTGCAAATTAGGTTTACTTTACTGAGCGAACCGAATTGTTCTCTCGCTTTCTTTGCTGACGGAATAGTCAATTGATTGGTAGGCAATCGATTGGTTATTTGCTGTGAATGAATGACGACATTTCAAATCGATCGTGCCTTGCTCTTGCTAGCAGTTATTATACATCACTCTGTAAATAGAATTTTTGTAAGCTCGAAGAGCCCAGCAAATATTTAAGAAAACTAAGAGAAAACTAATATGTAGACACCGTCGAGAATTACATACATTCGTCTCAATGGTAAAAAAAAAATACATGTAATACTAGACTTTTTTCATTCGTAAAAGAGGAAAAAACAATAAATTAAACTAATAGACCGAAAGTCGTCCCGACACGTGTTCCAAATAATTATAAAAAACTTGCTAATTCTTTCATATGGTCGTTCAAGGCGGCCTAAATAATTACTGCTGCTATTACTCTGTGTATATATTTGATATATTTATTTATTCATGGACTTCTAATATAATAGGTAAATCAAAGATTTTCGGAGATTACAGTAAAATAAAAGCCATAAAATAAACACATATTTCAACGTGTATTACATTGAATCTTCCTTTTTGTTTTGTATTTATCGTTTATCTGTACGTTAACTTGTTTTTTTACAAATGAACAAACTGTAATTACTATAAACATTGCATGAAACGATCATACATACTATTTTTTTGTATTAATTGTTTGTGCGTTACTCAAAGTGCTTCTTTGATAATTTGGCGTTTATGTCTTTCTAATAGATTACATGGTAAATAAACTGTAAAGAAACACCTTGAGACATACCATTATATTTGAATTATATGTAAAGTATAAATTAAATATATGTGAATTATATATAAATATATAAATCGTGCGTAAATTATGATGAATTTGTTCGAGTAATTTTACGCTTATCTAAAAATGTAATATAAATGGACATATTCATTAAATGATAAAACTTTTTCAAGTATATGATTTAAACGTGATTGAAAACTAACTATCTAATATATAATCACATATCGCTCATATATAATTTATATATAATTTCTAATTGTAAGAGGCAAAGTGAAAAAGAATAAAAATCTATATACATATAGATAATAAAAAATCTTTATATAAATAAAAAAAAGTAAGAAATTTTATTAAAGAAGTACTTTTTTAAAGATTTTTATTACAAAACTATATTTTAAACACATTCGTCGGCATGGCATTTAATAGGGTGCATTTAGTTCCGCTAATTTTTTACTTTTAAATACAACTCCCTTCTCTTGCCCAATCAAACGTACAATTGAAATAATATAAAGAAAATGTACGTTTGCAAGCATATTAATACATCTATACATATATTTTTTCCATTTGGAACGCACCTATTTCCCGTGGAAATTTTCATTAGATAAGTAAAAGGAGTGAAAAAAATTGATTTGTATATCTCCTGTTGGAGTCCAAATACATAACTCACCGTCTTTTTCCTATGCAGCATAATGTAGAACATATGTAATATGTATTTTTACACTTACGTGTGAGAAAGAGAGGAGAGAAAAAAAAGAGAAAATATATACCGACGGCATAAAGCAAGAATTAGCCGCAGAGTGAAACGAATATATGTATATCGTGAATGAAAGTCTGTGAGTTTCAAATGCATAATATTACTAACTAATAAATGATAAGAAATCAAAAAGATTTTTTGAATTCTTCTTTGAGACTTTATGAAAACCTTATCGCTGTATGTATTTTATGAAATATTAATATATGAGCATGGTTCACCAAATATCGACTATTTGAAATGCCTATTTAAAAATCATTTTTTTAAATATTGTTGATTTTTATATTTCAGTATTTTTACTATTTTGAACTTTTGGTTATTTATGAAGAGACTGAAAGAAATTTCATGTATATTTTGAGTGAGACAATCAATTCTTAAGAGTTTAATAAAGAAAAATTAGCACTA
This sequence comes from Megastigmus stigmatizans, assembly GCA_900490015.1. Classification (NCBI taxonomy): domain Eukaryota; kingdom Metazoa; phylum Arthropoda; class Insecta; order Hymenoptera; family Megastigmidae; genus Megastigmus; species Megastigmus stigmatizans. Next base: position 321 of record UELV01175843.1, on the reverse strand, counting down.
TATATACAAATTGTTCATAATTTTTGCTTACAAAACTGAAAAATTGTATATATACGCATGTCACTTTTTTTTTTAAAACAAATCGATAAAAAATTTTATAACAGCACTTTGTATATATTATTTTTAACCATTAATTGAAAAGAACACACACAAAGGCCGTACACAAGTGTACACAGGCGGTACACAGGCGAACACAGGCAGTACACAGGCGTACACTTTGTGATTTTCCCCGCTGAAAAAGTTCGGTCGTGTACGAGAGTGTACGGCCTGTGTACGCTTGTGTACCGCCTGTGTACGTTGAGTGTACGGCCTGTGTACGCT